>JABCKV010000230.1:0-26845 GCA_018282005.1 Asterophora parasitica
TCCTTAAGTTCAGAGGGCGAGTTCAGAGAGCAAGAGAAGAGGTTTGATTGCCTAGGTCAAGCTGAGGAGCTTAGACCGTCTATCCTACAGTATATATATGTATCCGATGTATCTGGTAGTAAGCGCAAATGAGTAAGGGATGAGTGAGTGCTGAGTAAGACTAGAAGATGATTGGACGATAAGAAAAGAGAATGAGTAAGCGTACAAGATAAGAAGGGAAAAGAAGTCTAAATAAGGAAATGAAGCATAGGCCATGAGGCAAGTGTGGGAGAAAAGAGTGGGCATGTGGAACAGGTGTGGGAGGAAAAGAGATAAGGTCCAAGTAGACGAGGCACGTTGAAACAGTAACGGTTTCGTCACACGGAAAAATGATGTTGGAGTTCACTCGATACACTGTTGTAAGCACTCAAATTTCTCCTACCCTAGCTCAACTCTAGCTAGATACAAAAGAGTTGTCTTTTATATGTAGCTATCAGAAGAGGTCCGTTCCGCTTCGTGGAAGTAAACTGAGATAATGACCACCTCTGACTTGACCAGAGGTGGGTAAAGGAATAGGATGAGATAAAAATAAAAGACCTGGGGGACACGTCAGCATTGGAGAGGGGGGAATGGTGATAAGAAATATAGTGTGTGTTCGGGGGAGTCGAGGGAGCCGGCGGTAGGCGATCGAGGCTGTCACAATCTGTCACACACTGATATGTACTCTGATGACTGTCCTCTAATGATGCATCATATTGCCATCCAGATGAAAGTATCCTCCAGCAATGCCTTGATGCATCGGTACCTTGGTCTCAGCCTTGTGATGCATGAATCACTGCAGTGAAATTTCATGAATGATGCATTACTCACCGGAACACATATTACTATATGTATGACAGGCTGAAGTGATTTCTTTCCTCCCTTCCATCATCCATCACTGACCTTGGTATCTGTTGACTAATATAATATGGCATAGATAATACTTCACTTCTTTAGCAGAGTCATCTGGACAATTTTCAAAATAAGTATAAGCAACTCAAAAAGGAATATCACATTTTGTAAATTTACTGGTTTACAGACTGTATTGGATAGACAGTCGTATACTCTATGGAATAGTTGCCCATTGAAAATAATAGATCAAAAGATAGTTGCTACATGGTTAATAAATGTAATAGCAGAGGAATGCACAACAATTTGTCTATTGAAATTCCAAACAATGTTTCCTTGATGTGCATGTGGTAGCCATGCAATAACCTTCTGTAACTTTTGATCAATCAAAAAGCCATTTGAATCAAATACAAGAGTATGGTCCATTTTTGAAGATGACACAGTTGATTGAAAGTTGCAATTTTGACTTTTATCTTCTGGGTACATATTCCAGGAAACTGCTACAATCTTGATCATTGTAACAGACATTACTCGCCTTCTTTTTGTGAAGAATTTGGTCCTGAATAAATCTGGATGGTATGGGTTACCTAGTGCTAATGCTAGCTTTGTTCCATCTGGTGAAAACATAGCTGAATGCACCCGACCAGTATGACCTTCAAGTACAGTGCCAATGGCATCTCCTGTCTCAATGTTCCAGAAGCGCACAGTGGCATCATCTGATGCTGATGCTAGCTTTGTTCCATCAGGTGAGAACACAACTGAGTGCACCTGAGCAGTGTGGCCTTTTAGTGCTAAGCCAATAGCAGTTCCTGTCTTAACATCCCAGAGACGCAGAGTGCTATCACCTGATGCTGATGCTAGCCTTTTTCCATCAGGTGAGAAGACAACTGAGCACACCCAGCTTGTATGGCCTCTCAGTGCTGAGCCAATAGCAGTTCCTGTATTAACATCCCAGAGATGCAGAGTGCTATCACCTGATGCTGATGCTAGCTTTGTTCCATCAGGTGAGAAGACAACTGAGCACACTGAGTTAGTATGGCCTTCCAGTGCTGAGCCAACAGCAGTTCCTGTCTTAACATCCCAGAGGCATAGAGTTTTGTCTGATGATGCTGATGCTAGCTTTACTCCATCAGGTGAGAAGACAACTTGGTGCACCCGACTTGTATGACCTTCCAGTGGAGAGCCAATGACAGCTCCTGTCTTAACATTCCAGAGGTGCACAGTATCATATGATGCTGATGCTAGCTTTGTTCCATCAGGTGAAAAAACAACTGAGTACACTGAGTCAGTATGGCCTTTCAGTGCTGAGCCAACAGCAGTTCCTGTCTTAACATCCCAGAGGCATATAGTTCCGTCATCTGATGCTGATGCTAGCTTTGCTCCATCAGGTGAGAAGACAACTGAGCACACTGATTTAGTATGGCCTTCCAGTGCTGAGCCAATAGCAGTTCCTGTCTTAACATTCCAGAGACGTACAGTTTTATCAACAGATGCTGATGCTAGCTTTACTCCATCAGGTGAGAAGACAACTTGGTGCACCCAACTTGTATGACCTTCCAGTGGAGAGCCAATGACAGCTCCTGTCTTAACATTCCAGAGGTGCACAGTATTATCATATGATGCTGATGCCAGCTTTGTTCCATCAGGTGAGAATACAACTGAGTACACTGCCTTTGTGTGTCCTTCAAAGACTCTTTCAATCCTTGGATTTCTTAGCATACGACTTGAGACAATATGATTGAAATTTATCTTTTCTCTATAAACTTGGTATAATCTGCAAGTTGGTGGTAGCATTGCAAGAATCGAGTGGTAAATTTGTCCTGGTCTTGCAAGAAGTGCTGTTCCATAGTGCTGTAGTAACACTGCTACATCTGTAGCCATTTCATCAATCAGCAAGAGGCCTTGTTCCTGTACAGAACTTTTAGTTTTTATCTAGTAGCCTCATATCCATTATCATACCTGAGCATATTTGGCTATATTCCACATGATTCTTTCTGCTTCCACTCTTTTGTTTAACTGCATCATAGCTTCAATCCAAGAAAATACTTTGTTTTGGAAAAATACTGATAATTCTTGATTCATTCTTTCAAATTTTACTTCTATCACCAGATGTTGTTCAAAGTTTAAGCATGCATATCTCAGAGCTTCTGATATGTTCTCCTGAGCATAATCTGTCCGTTCCACATCACATATTTGTGATACTGGACTGAAAAAATCACAAATATGTTCCTGAAGATTGGAGTTCATAAGAAGAATGCATTGCATGCTCAGAATTGTATTTGACAATCCTATATCAATTTTGACAGGACTCTCTTCACTTATTAAAAAGTCATGAATTGATTTGTGAAGAAGCCTAATAGTAGAATTTTTCTCTATCTTGAGTATTGGCCTCAAAGAGCCTAGCAGGCCTTCACAGTCCTCCAGTTCAACTAGCTTTGCATTAACTAATTCAAAGGAATCTTCATGGATTAGTAATTCATTAAGAGCTTGCAGGCCCAAAGGTGTCTTGAAGGTAGCAATTGCTTGAAGGATGTAAATCAGGTTGTTCATCTGAATTTCTGATTTGTTTTCAAGGCATTTAGAAAAAAACTTGTAATATAGCTCATGTAGCCCCTGACCTGCTTGCTGGCCCTCTGACAATAATTTCAGTTGTCGACGTGGTGCATCACTTTCTTCAACTACATTGCAAGCTACAGCAGCCCAGATAAACAGACTATCTGCCTGCTTTACAAGTGTCTCTGTGACAAGTTCCCATTCTCCTAGCTTTTTCTTAGCAGCAATATTTGCCAGTCTGAAATCAATATAGTGTGTAATATCTTTTTTGGTGTGACCAATGTAAGTCAAGTCCTGCTCTAAAGCCATGGAGGTCTCATGCAACTGATCCAGGGTGCATTTATGACGTGAAGTAACAAGAATCTTTACATCTTTTGGAAGAGATTGCAGAATCTTCTCAAGAATGTTGACTATAATATCATGACCTTGTCTTCCAGAAATTACACACTCATCAAGAGCATCAAGGATAATAACAGGTGGCCAGGAACATGTGTCTGTAAAGACTTGAGAAAGAGTAACTGAGGCAGCTCATCCAGCCTAGATTTAGCAGGAAAGTTCCGATACTCTGCTACAACAGCCTTCCAAAGAGCATCATTGAAGAATGCAATCTGATAAGCCAGGTTTCCAAAGAGGTGATATGGAGACTCTAAAGATATTTCATCTTGGCGAAAGTGAAAATTGCACCAAGTCTCCCTAGCAATTTGCATTGGTTGGCAACAGTATTGGCTACACTAGTTTTCCCTGTACCGGCAGCACCAGATAGCCAGTAGAGTTTCTCAGAGCCATGAAGAATCCAGTCAAAGATATCACTTAAAAGCTGCTCCCGAGTTGCAGGCAGGCAGATACTCTCACTCTCAGAAGACCATTTGGATTGAATGTCGGCCCCAGGAATCTTCTCCAATGTGTCAATATCACCTACTTCTATGTCAGATATGGCCTCAATGTCAAGACAATGAAATCTCACTTTGGCGGTGGAGATAAGCAATGTCCTTCCAGTTCTCGACAGATACGCGCTGATGGAGATTTAGTTTAAGAGCAGCAAATGAATCGATAAACTGGGTTAAAGTGCGGTCGGCTGCCATGCTCAGTGCACCGCCAGCAATTTTCGCTACTCAAAAATGTTACATCAGTCATCACCACGAGATAACAGGCAAAACGCACCAAGAAAGCCCTGCCTTTCATAGGCCTTCAAATGCAGGGCACAGTCATAGAGCTGTGACATAATGGCCTGCATCGTTGTTTCGAGCCCTCGAACTTTCTTCAGAGGCTCGGCTTCCTCCATAAAGTCGAGGGTGTCGATGATAATATCCCAGAGCTCTCGTACCTTTGCCTCCCGCTCAAGTTGAGCTTCAAAGATCTGGATAAGGCGTCAGCATGCCTCAAGGCAGAGGAGTGGATCGGCACAACATCATGGGAAGCCTTTATCACGGTCCATACGGCCTTCGCAATCGGATGGACCTAGAAAGAAACAGGTTTAGGGAAGCGAAGATTATAAAACATTCGCTACGCACCTCAGTAAGTTGGTCGCCAATTTTCACCAGGACACCAACGTAATTCAAGACAGTCTCGAGGCGGTCGATCGAGCGCGAGTTCGCTGGGCCCCTCTTCTCCAAGATATCTTGGACGTCTTTGATAGTTGATATGGGGACCGTCGTGGCTTCATCAGATGTTACTGGTGGTGGACTAACATCAACCTTTGTGGTAGCGATCGACGCCTCCGCAGCAGCAGGCGCTTCATCAGTGACTACGACCGGGGACCAGTTGATGTCGACCTTGACATTCTTGCTGGATGACCGGAGATGGTGTGTCGTAGCTAAACCGATATCAGTATACGTGCAACTTGCAAGTGACGAACATAATGACGACAACGCACCGATGGCCTTTTCAAAACTTCCAGGAGGGATCACGACGTCCTCCAACTTTGCGATCACTTTCCTCCCAAACCATCTGGACTCCCGCACAATATTGATCGAAAAAGTGGATGTAGAGGTCGCCTCGCTGGGTAGAACGGGAAAAGGATCGCAATCGACGTTACACAGATGCGGCAAGAAAACGTACAATATGAAGGTTTTGTCCCATGCCGGACTGGCGCCCTTCACGGCCTCTGTTGTCTGTTCTGGGCCGGATCCTACAGCAATCGACGCATAGCACCTGGGTTGATGAGAAAAAAAGCCCGGAAGGTTGGTGGCCATGACCACTGGGGGTACCGTCAAGATCATGGGCCTCGTTCGAGGTGGGGCTGTTCGAGGGCTTACCCTGTATCTTGATCTTTTTGAACCTATGCATCTGTTAGCTCGCCGTTGAAATTACAAGATCGATGAACTCACTGTTCTGTTTGCATGGTTTTAATGCTGGATTCGATATGCCTTGTTGCTGACGGTGTGTACAGGGTGGCAAGAGATCTGATTTGCATCGGGGCGAGTCGAAATGGCCGTCGGCGTTACCGGAGTTACCGACTACACTCGAAGTTGAACAATCAGTTCACCCTCAATTCGCTACGGGGCTTTCTTGCTACTGCATGCGCTTCCACGCTCGCTACTGGTGGTATATTGAAGGGGTTCTGGAGCCGCGGGTTAACGAAGATATGAGGTACGTACTCCCTCACCATCGCCAAAACCTCAAGTCCTGACAGCCATCTTCTAGTTCTCGGTCGACGTCGTCCTTGACAGCCTTCCGTGGGGAAGCATCCGACATATTCCTCTCGTGGAAGGCCTCGAACGTGTGTACACCCATGTCAAACTCCAGCACCGGACCGATCTCAACATCGTCGAGCGCGCCAACAAGTTTTTAGCGGGGGCCCAAGCGGAGGGACTAGTTGACTTATCGTGCGTGCGCACAGATCTCGCGCACATCTATATATTCACCCTTTTCACTAGGTCATGATCCATTCCACACTCCCACCGACATCAAGAACCCAGCGTGGCTGGGGACAACGCCTGCTGGGTGCCTACCCTCCCATCCTCCGCACTTTCCTGACTCACACGTTTCGTACATGACAGCGAAAATCAACGCCTATCGGAGCGTCCTTCGACTGCCGATTACAGCGCATCTCTCTGCCCTCAGCCCATCCCTGCTCTCAGCCTCGTCCTCCCTCCCGCCTCTCCGCGTTCCATGCCTTAGCTCGAGCTCTTCACCGTCTGTCCCTTTCACGCCTGGTGCGTTTCAGCACTGAGGCTTTCAGAAGGTCAATGTATGCGAACCAAACGGGCTCCGAGGCCCAAGGACGAGGATATCAATTGGCGGACTCGTCGGACAGTGGGGAGGGTAAGGCCGAGGATGCGGAGAGGCCGCGGAAGATCAGACTCGGAGGAACTTCAACCTCTGCGGACGATACTGACCTGCACTGTTGCTGGCAGTCTCCGTCGAGTGGCAAACGGTATGCGGATCACTTTCCAAATTAAAAACCACTCTGCATAGTCTGACGATTATAGCTCACAGATATATGCGACATTTTACAAGTGAGATGGAGCACAGCACCGAACGCTTTGATACTCCCAAAAAGGTGCGTTCGCATACACTCATCTATTTTGTGCATACGCCCATCCGGTGCCCGTTCAACTCCTCCGCCAAGCCGCCGTCCGCCACAGCAGCAGTCCCACCCTGCGCCGATCTCGCTGAGCCACTACCGACCTCATCTCGTTCGCCACAACGGCCCTTCTATCCCAGCTTATCGGTTATGAATTTATGAATGGCGGCATTTAGCATTATCACGTCAGCTCGTCTTTCAAAGTTTCATCAGTTCTGACTCTGACTCTCGCATCGCTCGCAGACTCCTCGAACATGTCGTGTGCGGCTCAAGCATCTACCCGTCTCGAGAAGAAGGTGTACTTCACACGTGTGTGCTCAGTGGCGGGGGCCCAACGTGCGTCTTCAAGCCTCTTCCTGACCACCACCGACGACTGATGCCTCCCTGGTAACCACAGAAGTTCTTCGATAGGCCTCCCTCGCCGGAATCACACGATGTTCAAAATCATGGAGGCCCAACGAATCGACTATCTGTCAATCGGCCGCCCTCAGCGCATTTGTCTGTGTGCAACACCGCGTACATCGAGAGCGCTTTGAAGATAGATTCGACAGTATACAGATTTTCCTTGTCAGCGTCGTCTTTCTTTGCTAGAGTATTTGTCGCGAGACCGGCACGATGCTCGGTGTCGTGACCGTTCTCCCCGCGCGCCGCAGCGTAATGGAAGGGTACTACGAGATCTGGAATCCGCGCTTGGTTGCTTGCATCAATAAAGTAAGATGCTTGATCTCACGGGAAGAGAATATACCTGTCAGGGGCCTCCAGAGTTCACCTATGGGTGAAATGTAGAGTTACATCGGGTTGGGAGAAG
This sequence comes from Asterophora parasitica, assembly GCA_018282005.1. Classification (NCBI taxonomy): domain Eukaryota; kingdom Fungi; phylum Basidiomycota; class Agaricomycetes; order Agaricales; family Lyophyllaceae; genus Asterophora; species Asterophora parasitica. The sequence continues at coordinate 7,755 of JABCKV010000230.1, forward strand.
GAAACGTAGGGACAAGAGCGACGAGAGCAACTGCTTCGCTGAGCTTGACCACAACTACTAACAAAGTTGAAGTTTCGATCAATTTTTGATCATCAATGATCATCCATCACTCAGTGAACGCCGTTAACGCGTTTCAACGTGGATGCCAGATGGTCAATGGACATCGACAGTCGACTATACCATCTCACAAAATGTCGGCTACCATCCACTTCTCCAGTGATTCAAACTATGGCACCATCACCCAGGCTTTGCGTAAAGACGAGCCGAATTCAACAAACCAGATATTGTTGCATGTTACAAAATGCAAGTGGTTGGACGTTGTCAGCAAAAAAGCCAGCTTGAAGGCCAAGATGACGACGATGGACGACGACAGTGTCTGTAGAGACGTCGTGATCAAGCTCACATTCAACGATTCGAGCTTCTTGGATATGCAGAGCGAGGCCAACTTCTATCGCGATTCGCTTGCACCATACTACGGCAAGGGTGTTCCGACATTCTACGGTTACTACGAGGGTGAATGTTATTCATCATGGCACGAAGAGACCCTCCGATGTACCTTCCTTGTCCTTGAGTGGTGTGGGGAACGCATTAAACCTTTTAATATGCTCGAACGAGACTTCAGGTGTGACCTTCATCCGGATGCTCATGTGGCTGACGCTGATGGCTTGTCATAGACGAAAGCTAATCGAGCTGGCAGTAAAGATGCACAGGGAATGGAACATTGACCATAGGGACTTAAGACACTACAACGTAGTCGACAAGGATGGCGCACCATTCATCATCGATTTCGAACACTCTAAAGGAGGGCACAGATGCCCTCCATTCGAGATCGATGTTTTGAAGAGCGAAAATAGTTGGTTCCCACTGCCGACCGCACTTCTCCGCAAAGAGATGAGTGGCTTGTTGGATGATGTAGAATGGTGGCTTCCTAGTAAGTGCAGCTTAGTGACATTAATTGAAACTAAGCCTTCCCACAGCGACGTTCCAGTGGCGTGGATACACACGCCGCTATGAGTACATAACATCCATCGAAGACATCATGCACCTGAGACGCAGTCCCGGATCAGTGAAGATTTCCGAAGAAAGATTGTACGCAGGTGCCTATGAGATATGGAAAACGGTTGAACTGCGATGGGAGGAGTTCCAACCTGGCAAGCCTGGCCCACCAGTGACATTCAAGACCTACGAGGAGTACGCCGCGGCGCAGCGTGGGAGGAAGATGTAGAAGTGTGCACTGTGCAAGACGGCGAGAGGGTGATGACAGTGGGGCTCGCCGCTCGATGTTAAATCGCCATAGTGGTGGAATGTAAAGTCGACGTAGGCATTTGCTCGCATCGAAGGGATAGCTGCCTTTATCTCGCCTTTGAGTATTACAGCTTCAACAGTGCGACCAAGAGCAAATCAAGAACAGGTGTGGCGGCCGCAGAGGCAGTTTGATCCGATATTTAAAGACCGCGACACGAGCGTGAGTGAGAGGTCAACGAATTCAAAAAAGAAACGAGTGTTGTGATCATGACCACAACTCCCAGGGATAGTCCTCAGGCCTGTCCCCAGCTACAGCCTGGCCATATCGTCATACGTTTCTCCAACAACACACCCTACAAGTCCATAACTCTCCCTATGATAGTCGGCGACTCGAGCTCCTCGGCAATGGCAAAACTCACGCTCGTGAACGCAACATTCTTGAGACAGCGGGGGCGCGATTCAATGGAGATATTCCAGGCCGAGATGCACAAAGAAACCGAGGCGGGGCAGCCAATCGTCCAAAACGTACTGTTCAAGTTCGCCGAAGACGACGAAGATTTATTCGACGCGTTGAAAAACGAGGCTGTTATCTACAACGATCATCTCAAGCCGTTACGCGGGCAAGGGGTTCTAGAGTTCCACGGTTTATATCAAGGAGCACTTGAGCTTAGCGGCACAGACAGCACAGCATCGGAGCCATCGGTGTGTGCGTGCCTCGTCCTCCAATCGTGCGGAAACAGGATCAGAAGGTTTAGTGAGATCGACGCCGATTTCCGGTGAGTTGTACTCACCATTTTACGCTCGCTCTCGATAACCTTGTCCCCCCACTGATTCATCCATCCCAAGCGATGCCCTCGTGCGTCTCGTCGTGCACCTACACAAGCCTACACAACGCTCTCAAGATCATCCACGTCAATCTCTCTCCACGTACCATCCTAGACGTCAACGGCAGGCCATTCATCATCGATTTCGAGACCTCTGAGATGCATCACAGATGTCTTCCGATGAGAATGGACGTCGTGGCATCTCGGGGAGCCCCCGATCCGCCCACCAGCCAACTTGGCGGATGCACGGAAATCCGGGAACTTCTCGACGACCTCAACTGGTGGATACCGAGTAAGTCACTGTTCGGGCTGCTCTCCGACACGTGCAAAGTATCAGCACCGATGAATAAATACTAATCACGAACGAGTACTTACCAGGCGATTTCACGTGGTACGGCTACGTCCGTCTCTACTGGAACATATACGGTGCCCAGCCGACATCTTTGACTGTGACACTCACAAACATTTTTCGCCCGGGGCGTCTGAGGAGGAGCGGTGGGACAAGGGATGGAGGTGTGGGGGCACCTCGAGAGGTATTGGGAGAGATACCACCCGGAGGACCGGTTTCCGAATGATGCCATTGTAACGCTTGATGCGTATAGGAGGGACAAAAGGTCAAGATGGGCTGCTGGAAGTTGTCAGTGATGTGGTCGAGGTAGAAGTACTATTTCGTGATACCAGACTTGGAGCGGTGAAATCCATTGCCAAGGCAATGCGAAGGTGAAAGTTGTTAATATGGAGGAAGCCAGACTCGAACAAGAAGGGGTTGTCATTCGGAGAGGAGGAAGCCTGAGTACTGAGTGTCGTCCCGGATGCAAAGCCACCGTCGAAAGAGAAACTGCCGCGGACTAGTCAAGTTTCATGCGCTCCTAGTCTGATAACGCGTTTTCTTCGACGCGTGTTTCTGTGGCAGCGATGTTGCGCTATGTGCGAAACGTGTAAGTCGGGAAGTTGAGGAGGGTCGGAGAGTACGCACACAGGAGGAGTTGCTAGGTAAGAGTGTCCCCAGCCGCGAATGCGACTCCGTTGCCTCGAACTTCACCCGCATGTGCCTGGGTGGGTAGTGGGATCATCGGTATGGGCGTTGGGGTGAGCGGAACGGCGGAGCACGGCGGTCCTCGATGATGACCTGGAGCGGGTGAATGGATCGATGGGTGCATATATGTGCGAAATAGAAGAGTATATCCACACGCACAATAAATCCCACTTGGGCTTCGCTGCTCAAGAATCGGTAACATTGGCACTCGCACCCTACTGGCCGGGTCAGCAGCTCCTGGCAACAAGCGTTCATGCATAGCATGGGCGTTGCACACCATGGCCAGGAGCAGTCCGAGCAGAGTTCGAATAGGACGTGTGAATCGTGGAAATGACTTGGGCGACGGTGGGCGCCAGACGAAGCTGCGGGCTGAGCTGTTCCTCAGGATCCCTGGGCTTTGGGCGCCCAAAGCGTGACTTGACAAAAGCCGGTTACGATCAACTTGAAGAATGCGTTTTGTGCGTACGTTGGACGTACTGTAGTCTCTCCTAGGCAGACACCATCAGTCGCAACCTCCTTCTGTACGTTGGACGTGATGGCAATGATTCGGACGACGCGGCTCGACCCAAGCTGCTGCCAAGCAGTGCCAAACAGTGCCGACGCTGTCGGCTCGATACTCTGCAGTTCTTGGAGGTCTCTCTACATATCGCTCCCTCGTCGATCTCCTGAGCACGACCTCGATGGGCCATCTCTAACTACGCACATTCCTGGCGCCTGCACGTCCGACGACCCCCACTCGTCCTCACCACACCACCCACTTTCCCGGGTGTGGATTGGGGGTGGGGGGGATATGCTGCCGCGTCAGCCGCCACCGATCTCCCAGGGCTTCGCGACGTCTCTCGCTGCTTCAACATCGTGCAATTATCGCTGCTCCAACGTCGCGCAAGGGACGACGCAGCGTCTCCACCCCCTCCTCCTACCGACATCCAAGCTCCACTCGAGTCAGCCACCAAAGTCACGTTCCCGCCTCGCAGCCCTCCTTCCCTCGCTATGGACGAGCACCACATACCAAGAGCGCTCTGTAGCCCTCCCTCGCCCCGTCTACTCCGACTCCCGAGGCCCCCCTCCTCCACTGCCTGCAAGAGCTCTGCGCCCGCGCATCCAGCTTTGCCTCAGCTCGAGGCCTTCGCAGCGTGTCCCTTTGGCGCCTGGTGCCAGCGTGCTTATATGTGGAACGTCAATGTACCGGACCAAAACGGAATGCGAGGGCGAGGGGCATATGCACAAGATGGATGAGTGTATGCAAACTGAATTTGTGCATGCGCGGTCTATATGTCATGTTCAAAGCGTTCGGTACTCCCACTCCTAATGTGTCGTCTATATCTGTGAGCCATAATCGTCCGACTATGTCATAAAGTCATCTAATTTGGAAACTTATGCACATACCGTCTGCCACTCGATGGAGACGACGTCGCCAAATGGCCATCGCCCACGGGACCCGTCGCAGTACAAACATCAACGACACGGACACGCGACACAACTACGACCACGACCCACAGTGAAGCGTGAAGCTCGACACAACGCATCTGCCGCGTCGTGTGAGAGCGTCTGGAACAGTTCCGGGATGACATGACAGCGACGTGGGTGCGTAGACTTCGATCCAGTTCACTGGTGTCCCGCCTGACCCATTTCGTGAATAGAATCTTCTGCACACACACAGAACACCCACCCGCGTGCTGCCTGTGGGTGAGGAGGATGAGCAAGCAAGCACTTTTGACCGTGAGCACATCTTACGCTCGCGACCCAATGCTCGTTCAGCTCCTCCCCTGAGACTACACACCCAGGAGGCGTTCTTGTCATCGTCGTGTCCTTAACCGCGCCGGGTGAGCTTAATGTGGTAACGCCCGCGTGCGTCTGTGTGGACTCGAGTCGACTGAGTGCTCGTGTGAATAGTGGTGTCCGCGTCCGGTGTGTTCTTGGAGCTCGCGCTGTCAAGCATCCCGGAGGCGTTGGGATCATCAGTATGGGGTGGGTGGAACGGAGTACGGCGGTACTGCACGTCATGGGTCAGATGAGTCAGTATGCGCGAGATACGCATCTTTTTGCCGCGGTCCCTTGAGCTGCTCATTCCTCAAGACCTTGTTGCCATGTCATTGCCACGCTCGACGGTGTTCCTCCACCGTACTGGCATCCACACACCAGGAGCAGACTAATAATTGTATAGACTCCAATGAAAAGGCAAATAGATACTTAGCAGCGTGTGGAGGTGCTGGACGACATATGGATCTGGTAAGCGACAAGTGAGTGACATCCAGTGACGTGGTCAAGTCATTGGGGCATCTCTAATATCGCGAATCAGGCGTCTGTATGCATCAGGTGAGTACAGTATCACAGCGGTCCGCAGGTGAATGAGCTCGAGTCCGATGTTGACGTCTGAGGGGGACTTGAAGTATGTACTAGCGTAACTTCCAGGGAATGTCAATATGGTTGTCTCCAGCCACATCTGGGCACAGTGTCCTCAATTTATTCGAACTTATCACAAATCAAACGAAGGGACCAATAGAACAAAAGTAAGTAGGCTGAGAGAAATTCAGGCAAACAAAAAGTAATCAGCAGAACAAAAACAATCAAAATTTTGAAATTGATACTGCGAGCGACATCGATGCATCGAAACAATTAGAGGCAGGTAGAAATTTAGGAAATCTGATCGAGAAAGGAGAACTCCACAACATGAACAACAATACATGACGGCGTCCTCTCAGGCTGGCTATTCTTCACTCCGAGTCCCGTTAGAGGCTTCAAGGTGAAGTTCAAAACAATTGAAATGCAGGCAATTGTTTAATTGCCAAGCTCAAATTGCGCGGCCGAGCTAGATGTAAACAATAGTGGTAATAAATACTTCTTAGTTGCCGTGTAATACAATAGGCCATGTATGGTTGGTTCATTTGTTGAAAGGCGACAATAGCCTGGGCCGCAGGATGCGTAGCGGTTTTTTTGTCTTCCACGGAGACCCGAGTTACGCCACAGTTTGGATGCACGTATAAATGTTCATTCGCGAATTCCAACCACCAGCGATATTCCAACATGCCTGCTAGTACCTTCAAGGCTACCGTCATCTTCCCCGAGGAACAAGGCCTCGGCAGCTACAGCACGATTAATGCTGTTCTTACACTGGGCGACTCGGAGCCTCTGCAGAATTCACATTCCAACGATATCCAATTGCAAGTTACCCAAGACTTGGGCGGGAAGTCCGTAGAAACAGCCATCTTCAGGGCAATGATGCGAAGTGTACCCGCCGACAATTCCGAGGTTTTTAAAGATGTGGTCATCAAGATCTCAGTCGCCGACTCGGAGAAGCTGGTTATACGGAGAGAGGCCGAATTCTACCAACGAACACTTAAGCCATACTACGGCCAGGGCGTTCCAACTTTCTATGGTCTTTATGAAGGTACTCAGTGTGATTCGCTGGACCCGAACTGCAAAAAGTACCAATGTACCTTCCTTGTTCTTGAGTGGTGTGTCGACCCGATTGAACCTTTCATCACGCTTGGCCGAAAATTCAGGTGCGTCAGCAAGACCCCTGCAAATCCGAGTAAATGTCCGATCCTAAATCTCTGATTTTAGGCCAATGTGTCCGCAATAAAATGGGCCAAAGAGGTACGCATTAGGATCGGACCTCACCTTTTTTTTCGAGGATGTCCGCAAAATGGATCGGACATTGACGGCAGCGCATGTCCGCATGAGGATCGAACGTTATCGAACCCCCACCCAGACGGCACTACTGTAGGCGTTGCAAAATATTATCTATGTTTACCATCTTGATGAGTGCCCCCGATGTAGAGGGCAGTTGTAATGCTGCCCTCAGGTGTCCGCAATGTGGATCGGACATGCGGGCCCCATAACAATCTTGTCCGCAGGATGGATCGAACATGGCCGCTAATTTTGCTCGTATGTCCGCCTATTTGGATCGGACCTTGGCCATTTTTCAAGGCCAAAAGGTCCGCACCAGGATCGGACATATACCGGCATTTGCAGGGGTCCTGCGTCAGCTTTCCCAATCTCTCATCCGGGTCCTTGGCTGATGCTTATTTCAAGACACAAACTATTCAAGCTTATGATTGATATGCACACGAAATGGGATGTTAAACATGGGAACCCTGTGTCACGACAACGTACCCAACAAGGACGGCGAACGGTTCATCGTCAATTTCGAAAGATCTTCACGGCACGAATGCCCTCCACATGAAATTGATGTTTTCGAGAGCAAAGATGGTTGTTGCGAAGAGATGAATTCCTTTCTGGAGGATATAGACCTGAGGCTTCCTCGTAAGTGAGCGTGAATAAGCCTAGTGACATTAGAACTTAGCCTTCAACCTACAGCGACGTTCCAGTGGTATGGATACACTCGCCACTATAAACCCATAACATCCATCGAAGACATCCTGAGCCTGGAAGTTGCTGGAACGTGATTCCGCTTACGCGCTGAGTGTTCTGGAAGACAAACTGTAATAGTTACTGTATGAGGAAGCCTATGATGTATGGGAAATGGTCGAATCACGGTGGGAGGAGTTCCACCCTGGCAAGCCTGGCCCACCACCGACATTCAAGTCCTACGAGGAGTACACTGCGGCGCGGCGCGGGAGGCTGATGTAGAAGCGTGCAAGATGGCGAGCGCCAAGAGGTGACAGCGACATTTACATAAAGCCCGCGGCGTGCGACACAAGTGCGATCACTGTGACCACAACCACAAGCCACACCACCACCCAGCCGCAGCCTGATCCATTTCTCCAACAACACTCCCTACAAACCCATCACCCTTTCCATGATAGTAGCCATTTCACCACAATTCCCCCCACTCCGCTCCCCACCCGCAGCATCCTCCGAGATCAACTCACCCGCCGACTGACCCGCCAAGATCGACCACCTGCGTGACAACGACAATATAAGCGTCGACGACCCCCGAAGACAAAGACCTGCTCGACTCGAGTCAGCCACCAAAGGCGTGTTCCCGCCTCGCAGCCCTCCTTCCCTCGCTATGGACGAGCATCACATATCAAGCTCCGGAGCCCCGCCTAGTACTCGCTTAGCAATTCCGTCTGTGACCTCGCCAGGTTCGGAACTATACTACCCAAGCAAAGCCCGAGTCAGCCGCCATCGATCTCCCAGGGCTTCGCGACGTCTCTCGCTGCTTCAACATCGCGCAATTCTCGCTGCTCCAACGTCGCGCAAGGGACGACGCAGCGTCTCCACCCCCTCCTCCTACCGACATCCAAGCTCCACTCGAGTCAGCCACCAAAGTCACGTTCCCGCCTCGCAGCCCTCCTTCCCTCGCTATGGACGAGCACCACATATCAAGCTCTGTAGCCCTCCCTCGCCCCGTCTACTCCGACTCGCCCACCATTTCCGTCTGTGACCTCGCAAGTTCGGGGATATACTTCCCAAGCAAAGCGCGAGTCGGCCGCTGCCGATCTCACGCCGTCTCTCATCTCCCGCTGCTCCAACACATCGCGTAATTGTAATTCTCTCGCTATCTCAACCTCGCGCAACTCTCTCGTTACTTCTGCATCGCGCAACTCTCAGGGACGAACACAACAAGGACGACCCTCTCAACGCCGCGTCCTGCCTCCACCCCCTCCCCCTCGACGCTTTCCTCCCCACTCCCTAAGCTTCCGGGATTTCCACTGCGCCAGCTTCGAATCCTAGGACCTGCCGAGGACCTGCCCGCCCGACTATCCAAGCTCCACTCGAGTTAGCCACCAAAGGCGTGTTCCCGCCTCGCAGTCCTCAGTCCGTTTGACCCTTTCCCTCGCTGTGGAATCGAGCTCTCTCTCGCCCCGCCTAGTGCTCGCCCAGCAATTCCGTTCGCGACCTCGCAGGTTCGGGGGTATGCTGCCCAAGCAAAGCCCGAGTCAGCCGACACCGATCTCTCGCGCTCGCGCCCCATCGCCCACACTCCCCGTGCGGCGTGGGCGTAGATCAAAACTCTCGAAGTCGTCGATGTATGTATGCGGATCCAAACGCCGGATTGGCGGAATCGTCCCGTCTCGTCGGGTGGGTGGCAAGGATGATGAGGATGCGGATGCGGAGAAGGGAGTGAGGGTTCCTCACTCCCTTGGTTCTTGTTCCGACACGGGGGAGGGACACGAACGACGCTTTCACTTCGACACATCTGGAGTCAAATCCATCTCTCGAAGATCTCTCAACACACCATCGAGCTTCATAGCATCCAGTTGACAGCCCAGAGCACCGAGCACCGGAGGCAGAAGGACTCGGGCGCGTTGAGAACCCCGATCGTCGCCAAGCTTCCTGGAAACCCTCTAGGACCTAATGCCACACGGACACATCCCCCATCTCGCCTTCAGCCATGCCCACGAACACACTAGGGACACGAACGACCAACACCGGGTTTTGGTCGTAGCCGACATATGTTGGGGCGAATTCCCATCTTTCCTCGCCCTTCATCCATCATACATCTAGAGCTCGCGCCTGTCGAGAGCTCCGTCACTGTCGTTCACCTTCCATGCGGCTAGGGATGGGGTGTCAAAGTTGTATTTTTGACAGACGATACGATGCTGTCCCATCCAGCTGAAAATTGTCTGAGCGTTCTCATCTGCCGGAATCGCAATCTCCGATGTGGCTGCCACACGAACACGATCTCTTGCACTCTCTCGCGTGGCTTCAGCGCTCAGCTTTACGGTGTTTACTGCATATCGAGTGACCAATGAAGACAAGCAGACAACAACGCTCTCGACTGCAGATGCACGTCCTCCTCTCTCCCATCCCGCAGTGGTCCATCTATCTGGGATTGCCTGCGTGCGCGCCCCTGCAGGAACTCCTCGGCCGGTCGATCTCTTCCGTTACGCTGGACGTTTCGAGTTGAAGCACAACAGCATCTTTCCATTCCATCGTAGAGAGGCCGCACCGTCGGGTTCTTGCTTGAAGGAACGTTCGTGCGCTGAGGGGCTTCCCGAGAGTAATGGTGTGTGGTAACGAAGAACATGGTACAGGAACTTGCTGTGTTCCCCAAGCCCAAGCCCAAGCCCAAGCACATCCCATCCCGATTGACAACGGCGCCGACTCCGAACGCGAACGACACGTCTCCTGCCTACTTACACCAACACCGACGTCCGAAACTGCACCATATCCCCCCGTGCTTTCCCAATCCCAAGCCTAGGCCTGGCAAGTCATCCCTATCCCAACCACCACCCACATCATTCCAGGAGTTCGAGAACAGCCAGATCTTCAAACCGCTCCTCATCCCGACCGACATGGAGCTTGTATTAGTGACGTCGTTGCGCACGCTACGTCAACGACGTCAGGTCTGCTGATGGCTAGAGAGTTTTAAGACGGAAGAGTGGCTGTACCGATGGTACTACTCAGAAGCCCCGGCCCCTCGCTGCTCCTCACGGGTGGGTGCCAAGGCCGGTGCGCAATTTTGTCGCTGTACTGCTCAAAGGTGAGAAAATTGCAGCTATCCCAAATGCGCCTATATACCTACTCGAGATTCAGCTTTGCGTCGTGCACTGCGCCCAGCTCGCAGCTTCAAGTTACTCCAAAAATCACCTGTCCTCTGTCTTCTGCTCCTGGTATACAACGACCCTGCAATGCAGAAACAGTTGTGGCCAGGAGCTGATGACAGTTGAGCGTGGTAACACGTTAAGGTTCCTGCCCAAGGGACCGGTTGATTTATCAAAGGTGTGCATATACTCTTCTATGCCGCGCGACTTCGCCTTGCAAACAATGCGCGAAGCTCGACTCGATGGAGTGGCATGCTGTCAGCGGTTGAAAACAACTCAAGAATTTGCTCGAGTACCTGTGCCTCCGGGAACACTGCATGACGCATTACCAACCTAAGAGCACGTGAAATTTGATTACTGCGAGTCCATATCAACAAGTTCGCATTGCCCAGAGAACCGCTCCAAAAAGGTATCGTGCAAATACTTCTAACTCCAACGTACTCTTGATCTTTACTAGCCACTTCCAGCAGCCGATCTGGACCTCCTATACGCATCAAGTGTTACAATGGCATCGCTTGGGAACTGGATGGGATGGTATTTCTCCCAATATATCTTCAGGTGTTCCCAAACCCCCATTGCCCTGTCCCTTCGCTCCTCCTCAGAAGCCCTGCGTGAAAAAACCTTGTACGCTTCAGATTCAAAAATATCGGCAGGACACCTCATCCTCCAGTAGGGACGGACGAATCCATACCACGTGAAATCGCCGGGTAAGTGGTTGTCAATATTAGTGGCGCTGATAGTCTGCATGGGTCAAAGTGACTTACTCGGTATCCACCAATTGAGGTCGTTGAGAAGTTTGTAGATTTCCGTGCAGCCTCCAAGTTCGCTGGCGGGTGGATCTGGGTTTCCCCGAGCCTTAACAATGTCCATTCTCATTGGAAGACATCTGTGATGTGTCTCGGAGGTCTCGAAGTCGATGAGGAATGGTCGTCCGTTGACGTCTAGGATGGTACGTGGAGAGATATTGTAGTGTATGATTTTGAGATTGTGTAGGTGCACGACAAGACGCACGAGGGCATCGCTTGGGATGGATGAATTGAGAGCGAGCGTAAAATGGTGAGTACACCTCACCGGACATCGGCGTCGATCTCACTGAACCTCCTGATCCTGTTTCCGCACGATTGAAGGACGAGGCATGCACACACCGATGGCTCCGATGCTGTGCCGCTAGGTTCAAGTGCTCCTTGGTAGAGACCATGGAACTCTAGAACCCCTTGGCCGCGTAACGGCTTGAGATGATTGGTGCACATATCAGCCTCGTTCTTCATCGCGTCGAATAAATCCTCGTCGTCTTCGGCGAACTTGAATACTACGTCTTGGACGATGGACTGCCCGTCCTCGGTCTCTTTGTGCATCTCGGCCTGGAAGATCTCCATTGAATCGCGCCCTCGCTGTCTCAGGAATGTTGCATTCACGAGGGTGAGTTTTGCTAGTGCCGAGCCGGCTGTCATAGGGAGAGTTATGGGTTTGTAGGGTCTGTTGTTGGAGAAGTGGATGATGATATGGCCAGGCTGTAGCTGGGGACAGGCCTGAGGACTATCCCTGGGAGTTGTGGTCATAATCACAACACAAGTTTCTTTCTTCGCTGACCTCTCACTCACTCGTGTCGCGTGTCGCGGTCTTTAAATCACGGATCAAATTGCCCACTGCATTCTTGATTTGCTCTTGGTCGCACTGTTGAAGCTGTAATGCTCAAAGGCGAGATAAAGGCAGCTATCCCTTCGGTGCGAGCAATGCTTACGGAACAGCACGTTCTGCACGACTCCTGGATGACCGGCCTCCTCCTTGTGCATTTCGGCCTGGTAAATCTTCATGGAATCGTGCCCCCCGCTGTCTGAAGAGCGTTGCCTTCATGAGCGTGAGTGTTGTTGTCGAGTTGCCCACAATCACAGGGAGAACGACGGATTTGTATGATTTCTCGTCGGAGAAGTGGATGACGACATGGCCAGCCTGGAGAGTGGTGGTTTTGGACATGATCAGTTAGATGTGGACAGGATGTCTTCCGAAGTGATGCCTCTTCACCGACCTGGTCGCGGACTTTAAATAATTCCCAGTCTTATAAATAATGCCACGCCACTGTCATTACACTTTACTCAAATAAGTAGCTTGTAAGAAGATGCTCTCTCGGTCGATTGCCAATTGTTTCTTTTTTTTACTATTATTATTCTGTAGGCGGTGTGAGAAGTTGGTATTGTCCATCAGCACAACATTTTCGGATAGGCTGATTCTTCAGATACCGGTTTCTAACTCGGTGGTGCATGCGGCATAATAGCATGTCCAACGGTGGCAAACAAAACTAGGACCCAGGACAAGAAATTGTGATCGAATCAGGCATCCCCGTGATCCCGGATTCCCATCCGTCTGTTGCACAGGTGTATAGCCTCCCCCTTCGCCTTTCCTTTCTATCTGCAAGCTCAACACGTTATACCCACCCACAGCTCACCGCATTCTGTTCACGTGCCCAGTGCTGCTCGTCCGACACGTCCGTAGACAGCCTCGTAGCTCGCCCAGCTCGCGGCTTCAAATTTTTCCACGAATCACCTGTCCTCTGTAATTTGCTTCTGGTTGGCAGTAGACACAGGACAAAGCTGGTACAATGGTTCACAGAATTTTCCAAAACGATTACACCTGCATAATACACGCCTTCCAAAACATAGAACGTCGCTAGGTATTCTTCGCAGAATTCTTCGATTTCCCAGTCACGGTCAACAAACGACCGCCTTCCAATCCTGGCGACCCCCGCGTCGTAAACATACCCAACAACGGCCTTAATATCCGCCACGACTTGGGCGCAGTTTCCGGGACCGTCAAAAGCCTCTTATTCTGGGTGTCGAGTGTCAAGCCCGTTACCTTCAACTTACTCAGCCTTGTACGAGCGATCGGTGAAATTCCCAGCTCAAAAGCTTCCGGGCTGGCCTCCAGCTTCTCCCGCGCTTCGAGAACAAGCTCTTCAATGCGCCGCCTGTGTGTGCCAACGAGGCAAAAGACTAGGTGAAGCGAATCCACCGCGATCCCGTTGGCCTTGAGCCGGGAGAGGATTCGAAGTAAGGTTGCGACGACGGGCGGATACAACGGGGTGAGAGAGGATTGGATGAGACAGAGTGCGGTTCCTGTGACAAGGATTGCGTCGACGGCAGCAAAGCTAGCGGATTGCGGTCGTAGGTATAGTGGCCGGGAGTCGCTCTGAGATCCAAAGACAAAGTTCTCGGCGTCCCCGGTGAGCTCAATGTGTCCCGCAACTGTGGCGTTGCCGTGACCGCCAAAAGCGGCTGGAAGTTTCACCTTCCTGTGGATGAGCGCGTGGTAGAGCATACTCTCGACAAGCTTGCCCACAGGAGATCCTGTAGCGGTGATAAAAAAAATTACCGGACAGCAGTTGTAGTTGACGTATCTTCTCGACACGCTGTTGATCGGTATGCCGCTCCACCTCCTTCCAGACGTGGTCTCCGATATGATTAGAGAGGAAGTGGAAAGAGGGCGTGTTTCGCTCAAGCACAGTTCCAGTGTCGTTTAACACTTCCTGGGGCCGGACAAGAAATAATATGTTACCGAATTCCGAGTCCGCGAGTTCATATAAATTGTCAGCATGAGAACAGTCGACGATGCTGTCGGTAACGGGGCTTTGGGAACCAAACAGGCTCCGTGCAACCGGACCGGTCTTCATGAGCCTCTCCCAAATGACTTTGGGATCCTTGCCTTCCAGTGTCCTGTGCGCCACAGCTTATTCCAAAGAACGACGACTTGAAAAATAGCAGGAACGCACGTAACAGCTGCAATTTCTTCTGGGGTCCACGGCTTCATGTACCATGCATCAGCGTCAAAAAGTTTCATAAAGCGGTTCATTGTGCGGGAGGGATGGGGCGATGAGCTCCACACCACCCCACCTGCCCAGTCAACCCACATTTCGGGCATCCACGACTCTAAGCCGCGCACACCATCAACTTGGATCACAACCCAGCTGCTGCGCACAGCAGCACGGGTATGCGGGTTGGCCATGTCTGAGGGATGACCGGTTCCAGACTCTTGGACCCCGTAGTCCGAGAAATAGTAGATCCGCTTTGGATCAGTGATGAGAAAGACGGATTGGCGGGAAGCGAGTAGGACAAAAAGGATGTAGCATGCTGCAACGCTCTTTCCTGGGCAACACCATGAGCGGGAACCGAACAGGAACTTATGCCTCGGAAAATAAATACACGTACCTATCCCTGACTGCCCAGTCAATAAGAATCTCCTTTGTCCACTGGGGCAGTTCATGGCATATGCCATAAACTCCCGGTACTCGTGGCGGATGAGGAGCGTGTTCATGTCGGAGAGCTCGTGCATGCGGAGCGCTTTGTGCTTGCGAAGGTCAATATAAGCGAGCGGGGGTGGGGGTGCGTCCTCGTCCACATACGTCTTGTAGAATGGCACAGGTGTGGCGTGACCCCCTTCTACGGCTGATACGAGTGAAGGTGCGCCCTCTTTTCTGGTATCCGCCTCCTTCTCCGTCCAGATGCTCTTGGGGACGGCTGTGCAGATTTCGGTGTACCGGTGCAAGAGCTCAGGCTCAGTACAGTCGCCGCCCGTGGGAGTTGACGGTCCTTTTGGCCATAGGAGCTCGTGCAAGTCCGCAAAGAAATCACCAGATTGGAGCAGTTTAAATGAGCCTAGGAGTTCGGACATGGAAGCTTAACTGATGGAGATGGAGGAGCCCGAAAGTAGCCCGAAGTTTGATCCATTACAATAATCTAATCTAATTGATCCGACGCTTCTCTCGTAGCACTGACCAACCGTTCTGCTCGACCAATACGTCGATGGAATCCAGCAGCCTCGCAACGCGCTCCTCCAGCTCACTGTCCTCTGTGTTCTGCTCCTGGTGTACAACGTCCCCGTGATGCAGGAACGATTGTTGCCAGGAGCTGCTGGCTCTAGGGTGCGAGTACCAACCTTTACTGGCCTAGCGTCAAGTTCTTCAGCGCGGCCCAAGGGGAGGGACCGGTTGATATGTCGTAGGTGCGCATACAGCCAGCTATTTCGGGCGTATACTCATCTACTCGCACGCTACAGGTCATCGTTGAGTACCGCCATGCTTCGCCGTTTCACACACACCGCGCCCCATGCCATACCAACGATCCCACTGCCTCTGGGACGCCAGGCAGCACGAGCGAGACGGACATCGCTCCTACCCCGACCACTCAATCGACTCAATCCCACACATGCACACGCTGGTGAAGCTAGAAACAACGGAGTCGCATTCGCGGCTGAGGACACTCATACCTAGCGACTTGAGCTTCTCTTGGGTGCGTACTCTCCCACTGGCATCCTCCGCTTTTTCCTTACTCACACATTTTGTGCATATCAGATCCTCCGCACACATTATCCACTGCCAACCCCACAGCCCCAAAACACACACAGCGGCGTTTGAGGAAGAGCGCGGGAAGCGGGGAAGGTTGTGGGTGGGAGTGCGATGAAGATGCTCCAAGATGCCTGAATCGACCCGCACCCTCGAACGTGGAATAAGTCCCGGAGCGGGCGTCAAGGGCTTCTCCGTTTCACGCAGAGGTGGAGGCACGAGAGCGAGCTCTGCAGTGGAACGGCCGCTGCGGCAAGAGGCGTGGGCAAAGAAGGATTTACAGTCCGAAGGTGCCGGTGAACGGTCGCCGGTGAGTGAGAGATGGCACGAGAAGGGTACGTCTATGTGTTTGTTTGTTTTCGTGTCGAACTGGAACTCATACAGCTATTCGCCAGACCCTCGAGCTCAAGCGAGGACCTTACGCTTGCATAAACATACATTTCTGGCCCTACCCAACCCCAGCGTTATGGCTCATGGGCTCCCCTGCCACGTGCTGTTGCTCAAGACCCGAGTGCATGTTCCAGCCAGACCTAGCAGCCCCGTGCACATTCGTGCAGGAGAACCGCCACACTTCCTCTTCCTGACTCCTTTGCTCTATGTACTCCACTCCTGCCTTTCATTCACCCATCGGGCGTACATGCATCAGGCTCGACGACTCCACGTACCTCCCTCTACCTGGGTACCCGAAGGACACTATCATGGCAACAGGTCGGACGACCAAGGGAATTTGGGGCGAAACTTCCTCTCATGGCATCTCTCTTTGGTTCGGGCTTCCGACTCTGCCATATGATCAACTTCGCATTGCCCAACGGATTTCACTGCTCTAAGTAGGTGACTACGTATCGTGAAAATAGTTCTACAGGCTCATTCTCTAATATTTCCAGCAGCCGATTTTAACCTTTGTTCCCTCCTATAGGCATCAAGTGTTGTGATCGTATCTACTGGAAACTGGTCGTTGGGGCGGTACTTCTCCCAATGTTTCTGGAGGTGGCCCCACACCTACATCGCCTTCTCCCGTCGTTCCTCCTCAGAGGTGGACGAAAAAACTCTATGCACTTCACCTTCAAAAATGTCGGCTGGGCACCATATCTTGCGGTAGGGACGGATGAAGGCATACCACCTGAAATCCGCTGGTAAGTGGTCGTGATTATGCGCTATGGTTTACAACACAGGAGCAGCATGAGCCTTGACTTACTCGGTAACCACCAGTTGAGCTTGTTGAGAAGTATGCGGAGTTCTGTGCAACCTCCGAGTTTGCTGGCGAGCGGCTCTGGGTCGCCCCGATGCTTGAAAACATCCATTCTTATTGCGCATTTGTGATTTGAGCCAGAGGTCTCGAAATTAATGATGAATGGCCGCCTGTCCACATTCAGGATATTATGGAGATCTAGATCACAGTGGAGGATCTTCAGTTCGCTATGCAGGCGTACTACGAGACCCACGAGGGCCTCACTTGAGATTCGGAATCAGTGGCCTGGAAGGTATCGAAAACAAGCTTTGCACCTCATCTGAAAGTTACGTCGATGTCGCTAAAGCTCCTGATACTGTTTCCGCAGGATTGAAGGACAAAGCCATGCATACTCCGATGACGCTGCGATTTCTGAGTCGTCAGGCTCAAGTGTTCCTTGATATAAACCGTGGAACTCCAGAAAGCCTTTGCCATATAACGGCTTGCCAGGGTTTGCCAAGCGTGAAGGTTCCTTCAATGACTCTACACCGACCCATGAATCCCAGAAGGGAAGGTACATCCATGTATTCAAGTATGATTTAGCCATGGTGTTGACGGAAAACCACTGCGCCACATGCATCAACCTATATCAAATCCATGAACCTTAAAGACTGGTATATGGGGGCATAGCTCAGTTGGGAGAGCAGCAGACTGAAGCAAGTTGGGTTCTGAAGGTCCCGCGTTCAATCCGCGGTGCCCCCATAATTGGATTTTTTCTTGTTCTGCCCCACTGCGCCACAATGCGTTCAATCTTTATCTCCTTTGTGTACTTGATCGACGATGACGGTAATTTCATACATAAAATGCAAGCAATCAACTTCTCCAGTACTGAGCCAGGTCATGAATCCGGTCGAGCACTACCGTGATATACGACGTTTCATTCAACAGCGCCTCGAAATGCTTGATGGCCTCTTCCTCCGTCAAGTCCAAGCGGAACTTCTCCTGTATCTGCTCATGCACGTCACGATGCTTGATATCTGGGATATTGGCCTCCACCATGAGCGCGACGAGATTCAAAATGAGGTTGGCGCTCTTGCGGAGGATGCTGAAGGCCGTGAAGCAGAAGTTCTTGAAGCGCGCATAGTGTGGGGATTGTGCGCCACCCATTCCGTCGACCATCTCCTTACACACCTTCACTGGAGGTGGGAAGGGCTTTGGGTCTCGTCCGAGGATGTATCCGAAATCAACTGCGAAGAAACAAGAAAGTTCAGCAATCACGTCTTGGGTGGAAAACAGATCTCGATCTTACCATGGAAGAAATGGCCTAGGATTCACTTTCAGCGAAGAAGGTTTTGGAGAAAATGCGCAGGACTGACCATCTGGCGCGACTAGTAAGTTGTCGAGATGACGATCACCCACCCCGAGAAGGTACGTCACGACGCAGTAGCCAGCTAAAATTAACCGTCACTACTCAAGCAAGCCATTGAAAAAAGAGTGAAACTGTACCACAACTCCTCACAAATGTATCGATAACCCCAGGCTCCACGCCGGAAGTACCCACACTCCCTTCATCCGGGTTGTGTACCCTGAGGTAATTGAGCAAATTGCCGTGCTCGCTGACGATGGCAGCAATAGTCTTGCTCGGGATGAACTGGGCCATTCCTTGCAACGGGCCCGTCGCCAGGACGTTATACGGAATGAGCTTGAGATCCAAATTCTCCTTCCTCAACAGGCGGTCCATGAGCGTAAATAACTGGATCACGAGCTGGTCCTGGCGCATGTCATCCCCGTCCTTGAAGATGACGGGGTACTCCGTCCCGTCTGTGCACTGGAAGTACAGAAGTAGAGGGTAGAGATTCGATTTGAACACGGACGACTTCTCCGCGATGATGCCGGTGACTTCGAGACGTGCATTGAGTGGTAGCGGCAGTGGCGGTATCGACGCGAGGTTGTTCTTGGAGTCCGAGATGATGGAGCGGAGCTTCTCGATCTTCTTTGGCCGGGGGTCCTTGGACATGCGAAGCTCTCG
>JABCKV010000231.1:0-26816 GCA_018282005.1 Asterophora parasitica
ACATCTGAGTTAAACAAAACTCACCCTCAGTGTACCACCTGTCCGCCTTGCCCTTGACCTTCTGCACTTCCTTCAGCGCGGCGTCAACGAGCAACTGTGTCTTCACCGCCAAATCAATAACATCCTCCGCCCAAGCCGCCGCCAACTGCTTCGCCAGCTCTGCATGTCCCTCCTCTAGATCTGCGATCTCCTTCCTCAGCTCGAGCGCGCGCTTCAGGCGATCGCTGGTATTGTCAGGGAGCGGTTCCGTGTCAGGGGCGTCCGTGGCTTCGGTTGTGGTTATGGTCGCGGGGGCAGCGGTGGTGGCTGTAGAGGTGGTGGCAGCGGCCGCAGCAGCTGGGGGAACAGGCGTAGAACTGCGGCTGTTTTTCTTCTTGTGGCCTTTGCCTTTCTTTTCCTTGTCCGTCTCGGTGTCGTTGCCGGCGTCCCCAAACACCGACGCAGGCTTCTTCTCCTTCGCTTTCTTCTCCTTCTCCTCTTTCTCCTTCTCCTCTTTCTCCTCCTTCGCTTTCTCCTCCTTCGCTTTCTTCTCCTTGTCTTCCTTCGCTTTCTTCTCCTTGTCTTCCTTCTCTTTCTTTGCCTTCTCCTTCTCCTCCTTCGCTATCCTCTCCTTCTCCTCCTTCGCTTTCCTCTCCTTCTCCTCCTTCTCTTCCCTCACCTTCCTTTCCTCTTCCTTCCTCCTCTCCTCATCCTCAGCACCGCCCCCAAAATCAAGATCCAGCAACCCACTTCCTCCTATCCCCCCTCCCAACCCAAGGCCAGCCCCAAACGTCGTGTACGACGGCGGGCGATCGTTATCCAAAAGCCCAAAGTCAGCGTCACCTGTCGTGCCTGTGGCAAATGCATCCTTCACGCTCTCCTTCAAACTCTTCGTATCCCCGCCAGCACCAGTAACAGAACCCGCCTTGGACGCCGCGGTCTTAGCCTTAGCAACCCCGCCGCCCCACGCCGGCGCCTTCGCCGAGGTCGCAGACACCGGTGTGATTGGTGCAGCAGCAGCAGGCGCAGGCGGCTCCCACGTCGAGCCGACGGACTCGGCTTTCGGTGGTGGTTTGGCGCCCCAGATGGACGAGCCGGGTTTGGTGGTTGCGCCCCAGGAGGAGCCGGCGGCGGAGGAGGCCTTGGGAGCAGGGGTGGAGCCGAATCCTCCGAAGATGGATTTGGTGGCGTTGCCGAAGATGGAGGAGGATGTGGGGGCGGGCGCTGTTTCGGCTTCCGGTTTGGTGGACCAGGGGTTACCTTCGTTTTGCTTGCCAAAGAGCGGTGCGGGTGCGAGTGTGGAGGAATCGCCCCAGTGGAGGTCGTCGTCAAGGTTGGTGGTAGTTGGGGCGGCAGGCGGGGTGGCCTCGTCAGCTTTCTCTTGCTCCTCGGTTGGGGAAGACTGTTCCTCCTCTGGTGAAAGTTTCGGTGAAGATGACTCGGGTTGGGGTTGGAATTCGGGCTCAATGTCTTTGGCGGGTGGGGTGGGTGGAGTCTCTTTCGGTGGGGGTGTGTTGAGCGCTTCACGTCGGCTGATATTTTCCCAGTCCTCGTCGTCAGGAATATTGGGGCATTCAGTGACAGGCGGCTGCACTTCGTCTGGGACTTCACGGGGCTGGTGCAGCGCCAGCGCCGAATCGGACGGGGTAGGCGGCAGGACCATCGGGTGCTGCTTGGGCGTCTCCTCCTCCTTCTCTGCATTCACAAAAACGACCTCCCTCTCCTCCTCGTCCTCAATTGTTGGCACATCGACATCGTGGATTGTGGGTGTGCGAGTGTACGCCGAGTCTGAGGAAGACGAGACGTTGCCCTCATCGAGATCGTATGAGACCTCTGATTCGGTTTCTACGGTTGCACGCCGGCGCTGGGGGAGAGATGAGAAGCGGTGGTGGGCTGTACCAGGAGAAGAAGAGAGTGTGGACGCTGGACTACGTGAACCGGCGACGGAGGCGATATCTGTCTCGGTTTCGGAAGCATCGCCAGGGAAAGCGCCGGGAACGGGGCGTTTTCGGGGAGTCGGCGGGGGCGGCGCGAGGCGGATTGGAGCGGGGGCCGTAGGTTCGTCTATGGGCGCCGTCTGGGCGACGGAACTGATGGTGGATGGGGCGCGGGATGGCGAGAATCGGACGGTGCGGGCACGGGGGAACCACGGGATTGTCGGGATGGAATGCGTCAAAGTGTACAAGTCCCGCCGCAGATGCCGCCATCCCCGTCTCATCCCTGTGTCTTTCCAGATCGCAGGCGAAACGTCCGCAAGAATAACCCCCATTCCAGTCCAGAGCAGCGTTAGGACCAGTCGAGAGAGACTCTCTGTGAACAGAAAGTCCAGAAACAGCCGTATGCCATATGCAACATAGGGATCGTATGATTTGGGCATCTTCTTGATAAAGTGCTGCAGCACAACCCCCTCCCAGAGCCCAACGAGTGTGCCCGTGAGCCTATTGTCCTGGTGGCTCACGCCGTCAACTACGACCCGTACACCGAGCCCAACAGCGATAGCGAGGATGCTATCCAGAATAGAAGAGATCTGAGCATTGATTCTGATGGCAGGTGGCCGGGTTCTGGTGGAAAAATACGAGGACACGATGCTCATCCTCAGTGTGGTTGGGGGAACGTGATGACCGTTAGGGGAAGAGTTTGTTATGTCGGCTAAAAAAATCATTATTTGTCCCATTGTGGACACAAATGGGTCCCACGTTGTGATTTTAACTTTCCAATTCATGAATTCCTCCATCATTGTAGGAAGGCAGTTCGCCGCAACGCTGGTGGTCAGTATTTTGCTAGTGTTGCTAGCAAGTTATACTACGTGTCGACGAGTCGATCGATCGATCAGGTGTTACATTGCTCCTGCTGCTATGGAATTTCTACCAACGATAACGATGGACTTTCACGACGAAGTTACATCTTACTTGGGGCCAAAGGAGGACCCTGCCTGCCCAGCTAAGTAACATAATGGACAAACGGCGACGCGCACTGGTCACACCCACATGCCCATGAAGCAGAAGCTGAGCCACCATCTCCCGAGTCCTCGTGACGTGCTATCGGATCCTCAGAGCCTTCCTCCTCCAGCCTATAGTCCCGACTCACAGCGTTAGCAAACTCCTCCGCCTCCTCACGCGACAGGAGCCCCTCGTGCTCATGTCGTCCGAATCCCAGAAACCCAAAACTCCTCTTACGACCGCGCTGCATGTCCTCCACCATCCTATCCGGCAGCGCACCGACAACCATTTTCCCATCCCTATCCACGAATTTCACGTTCCCAATCATGCCTTGCCTCGAGAACGCCGGTCCCTTGACTAACGCAGTCTCTACTTGCCTCTGTCCCGGGGCCCATCCAAGCCGACTTTGACACTCGAGTGCCTGAAACATCCTCGCTGCGTACTGCAGGCACACGTGTGTGTACACGCTATGCTCCCTCATAGTCGCAAAGTCTGCTTCTGCGATTGCCACCACGTCGAGTAGGTCGAGGGTTGTGCGGGACGGGACTTCGAACGACTGGACCAGGCGATATTTATCGTACACATTATCATATAGGATGGACTTGTTCCGGAACTTCCGCCCGTGCTTGAGGACTCTGATCGAATGAGTCGGCCAAATGGATCTCGACGGTATCGGCAACCTTGCTCGTTCCGTCGTCGTCGATCCATGACGTATCCGATCTAGGGTGTAGCGGAAAACGGTTGAGTCACTGGTGCTGCAGAGTGCGTAAAAAGCAAGTTAGGCTTACGGTTGGGGTGCGTGGTGCGCGGGAGAGTCGAAGTGAAGGCGGTTGCATCGCTGTATAATTAAGGTGCGCCAATACACGGCCGGCTCTTCGTCGCAATCTGAATCTCTCTCCTCGTCATTTGAAGCGTCTCCGACTTCAGAGTTCGACTTGTGCGAGCCTCTTCTGGCCGTGAATATCGTGCGTAGGAGGATGAGCTCGCGCGGGACCATGCCATCGACGCATTCGGCTCGGAAGTGAGATACTAAGTCGCAGCGTGCGGCGTTGTATCCGAGCATTTCGACGACTTCTTTGTGCCACTGTGCCACTGGCCACCTTGTACCGAGTTCCATGAGGCAACCAGGTAGAACCAAAGTGTGGGTGTCTTGGTTCGAGTGCGCATTTCGTCACGCGTCTGTCACGTTACACGTCGCGTCGCGTAGGACCCGTCCACCATGGCACACCAGGATCTGGAGGCTGTCGGCGTGTCCCAACTTCCTCGACAAGCGTTTGCACATCTGCCATTTTCGCGCATCGAGGGCGATTCCGTATTTTTGACGCGTCAGCCCGGAGCCAAAGTGGGCCGAACATGCGCCACGGGCTACATAAGCTGGCCAGCCACTCGCGTCGTCCCCCACTTTCCTCTTCCCACTACCTCCACAATCCCAACCCCTTTTGACGCGTCTTCCAGTCTAAAGTTTCCTCTCATCTCCTGACTCCGAGTTACTTGCCTTCTGCCTCAGGCTCGAACTCTGGAGTGTGCACGCCGCCGTTGGATACCAGGCGATATCCCTGATATGTCGTCAGCTACCCCGCCTTGGCCGATTTATTCTTACTTCTACCCTCCATCAGTTGCTCTCGCCGCCGTTGCCTTACGTGAGCCTTTGCACTCGCCACTACCGGAATCGCACTCGCCACTACTGGGGTCGCACTCGCCATCGATGGAGGCACGCTCCTCGACCTGCTGGAGTTGCCCATGCTGCCTCTGTAGGCCATTGTCTTCTCTGGCGATCTTATTGTTGGTACGTCGTCAGCCACCCGCATTCGCCCATTTGTTCTTCCCTTTTACTTCAATGGGTTGTCCTCATCGTACTCACTGTTGTTCAAGCTGCTCCCATGCTGCTGCTGGAGTTGCCCATGCCGCCGCTGGAGTCGCACTCTCGACGACACTTGTCGTCCCGGCCCTGTGTCGTACTTGTCGCTGTAGAGTCGCACTTGCAGCTGGAAGCCGCTGGCGTTGTACTGACCACTGCTGGAGTTGCATCTCGCGCCTGAGTCGTGCTCCCTGCCGCAGTGGCACTCCCCACTGCTAAGACTCGCGACTACACTCCCCGCTGCGAAAGCCACTGATCTTTTCGGACGGTATTGCTGGGACTTCGGCTTCTTTGTTCTTATCTCTGACCCTCACTGGCTCATCGTAATCCCCGTTGCTCAAGCTGGCTATGATGCTCCCCGCCTTGGGCGCTATCCCTGGTACGTCCTCAGCCCGGCTTTCTCTCTGGCTGATGTATTCTTTTTGGGCCCAATGTGAATGTCAATGTAGCGTCCATATACGGTGAGGAGCTTTTCCTCTGCAACCCGCCACATGTGATATGGCGTAGCGTCCGTGACTGTGAGTACATCTTCCTCTGCGACCGGCCTCAGCTACTTATTCCGCTTCTTTTGATTGGGTAGGACTAGGGTATGGGGGAATTCAGCAAGACTCGATGGTAAGCGCATCCTCCTCTGCAAACCGCCCGTGCAGCGTATGTCGCTTCTTTTAAATTTCATGGCCCTGGAGCGCACAGGTTGGGTATGAGTAAATGCGTGCGAGGACTCCAGGGTTCAGGTGAGTCGTTCTCGTTGCCTTCAAAAACGAAAGCTCACTCCATGCCGTCAGGAATCAGCGGCGTCCGCCCAAATATGAACCGTCCCCGTGTCGTTGCGTGAATTTTGCCCTTGCCAATGACGTGCAATCAATGTTGGAGTCCTAATGTGCCAATGTAATTTCGCTGCACGCACCTCCAGGCTCCGAGTCGCAGTTGCTCCTATGTTGCTTCTCACCCACATGTCAATGATCTGTCTCCCTCCCTTCTGCAGTTTGTGACTCGTGTCATACTCTTCCTGCTTTTTGGTGTCCCGTCGTTAGGCACTCCTCGGTGTTGGACCCTCATGATCGCCGTCGATTCAAATGCTGCTTCCTACGTTCAAAATCATAGGCCGCAGTCAAATACAACCAGTGGTCTTCATATCATTTTCACCACTCAAAATCGTCCTCGCTCCAGCAAGTTTTCCTAGCATTACATACTTAGGCTATCAGATTTTCTGTCTCTGTATCATGTAACGTCAAAATTGACTACAATGTTTCTCCTTTCCCGAAGATCAGGAATATGTACTTCGAAAAATAATGAATGGATCATGTTCAGGCAAAGTCCAAAACGCACAGAGCTCTTTTCTCGTCCATTCGAGGCCTCCTGTAGTATAGAACGGCACGGGCATTTTCTTCATCGAGAGACACCTTCGTTAAGAGAGCAAGAGGTTGCTGAGGTTTTGCGAAGGATCCCGTTCGAAGTTGGGGTTCCGCCTTATAGGTAAAGGGAAACCCGTGGTGGGAATCAGAGTATGTGATGGTCTGCAAGATCACCCCGGATGCCGAACGATGCATCATGATTCCACGATGAACACCCATTTCGGCGGATAGAAGGTGGGCATGGGGGTGGTGGTTGACTTCATGAATTGTCGTCTTAACCATCGCGATACTAGCGCTATCGGTGTCGTGTGTCAGAGTTATTGTGTGGAGCTCGCGTTGCGTGACGATGGCGCATTGCAATTCGGTGTCGTGCGGGAAGGCGGGGACAACGGGGAACATAGCGACCAGCTTGGGTGGTTCTTGATATTCTTGGGTTGGCGGAAAGCGTTGTGCCACGAGAGGATGAAGAGTTTCCGGGGTATCACCGGTCAAAGGCGACGATGGTGCCTTGAACACCGCGAACCCATCGTAGTTCGCAACGAGAAACAGGCTTGAAGACAAGACAGCCAGCTTTGCGCTAGGCTGAGTCGTAGATATTAGTACACGATGTATCCTGTCGAAAGAATAAAAACTCACAGTGTAAGGTATTCGATCTGCATTGTGCAAGGGTGAAGTAGGCACATCTGCGTTGAGTACTCGGAAAAGCCGAAGTGTAGTATCAAGCATGGACTGCGAGACAACCGCCAGCGTGTCATCGTACAGCACCCATGCCAAGATCGTGTCATCAGGAACCCAAAAGCGTGCAAGGATAATCAGTGGTCCAAAGAGTTCCAGAGAGTAGATGTTGATCTCTACGCTGCTGCTCGCACGCTATTTGTTAGTGTCGAGGGCCAAAGAGTAAATGAGTTGAATTACTACCTCCTGTCTGAAAACGATCTTTCAGTGACAAGCAAGTGCTTCTGAAGCTTTGTAGACCATACAATTTGAGGGATGACTTCATTTGGATCAAGAGACAAGCGGGGTGCGACCTCGGTCGTGTTTCCGTTTTCATAATCCAAAATACGAACAATCCCATTCCAGTCAACAACGATAGCTTTGTCCTGGCCAGGAAAGGGCAGACAAGAGGCAGTCGAGCTTGGTAGGTCAAAGTGTCGTTGACGAACCGGCACAGCGTCCGCTTGCAACCATGCTCGTTCCGCATGAAGCACCTACGTGACGCGTAGTCGAAGTTCGGGTACGGTGAGTTGCAGCAACGTGTCTGTGGTCCCCCGCGCCGTCTGGAGGCGGTCAATTGCACGGTTCAAGTGAATCCATAGACTTGGTTCATCTAGGAATCTGTACATCAATTTGGAAACCTGCGTGTACATCTAAGGCTGTTAGCAAGACGGTCGCAGAACGTGGCTCGGAAATTCCTGACCGAACACATGGCAATAACATCACCAACGCATAATTCATACAAGATGAGAAGTAATATATCCGTGGATACTTGTGAAAGCATGCCACTGGAGTCCTGTGGGGGAAGAAGGAGAACAAGGGAATCTAGCGGAAATCAATGACCAAGTTCAAAGTTGAGGTGAGGATAACCATCAAATAAATAATTTGCCATGATCCCCGAGTCAATGCAGCGTGCGCACTCTCGAATACTGCTACATTAGGGCCGCTACCAGCACAACTCAAAAACATTCTGCTTGATTATGCATCTGTCTCAACTTCCTACTACCGTCAGTGAACTCCATCGAAGTCTCTTCCCCCGGCGCCGGCACCGCCGCTTTCGCTTGTATTCTTTATTTCTGCCGATGCTCCCGCCCATCCACTTCCACTCCCCTCTCTTGGTGATGCTCCCTCGGGGTCGTATCCACAATCGAATGCGCCGTATGAAGTTGTTTTTCCCTCTTTCTCCCAGGTCTTCCATCATGGTGCATCTCCTTCGACGACATCCCATAGATGGGGTGCCCAACCCCGCGGTCCACGTCCTTGGAGGTAGCACCCGTCATCGTGTCTTCGGCGCTGGTGTGTGACATGTCGGGCCCGCCGGTCGCGTCTTCGTCAACGTAGGTGTCCATCGTGACGCGCGCTTCGTGCCCTGGTTCACCTGTAGTCCCGGACCCTTCGATTAGTGAATTTGAATGAACTCAACTCTCATCGGCGTACCTTCTGGCCGCCCATCGTGAATCCCCTGATTGGAAGACGCTGCAATCTCGCGCTCTGCGTTGCGCATCTCGTGGAGGCCGTGGATTTTTGACATGTAGTATGTTTCGGATTTTTATTGAGTTTGGTGTTACGGCAGCTGGGGCGACTTATGTACCCAATGGCGCCTGAGACTTGCATGGTTGCGTCATGCATAGGTCATGATAATTCTCAATGGTACGAGGAGGGGCAAGAGAGCTCTTTCCGGCCCTTCTGCAGCTGGATAAAATAGTATCCTCGCATTCTTCTCTGCATGAAGTGGCACACTCTTTAGCGACACTTAGCCAACTCTACAGCTTCACTGCGACTGCGATGATATACATAGCGCAAGACAAATCATAGCGGTACATATAATATGGAATATGATACAAGTCCTCGTCGTGATTCGTAACTAATTGCTAGACGATTTTCAGCATTCGCGGCTCAGAAAGGGTCGCTTCCCGGCATCTGCCCCGTGCGCCCCTTGGACTGGTTCTGTTTCATGCCCCGGGGGACCTCCGTGGACGCGGCGGAGCCGCCGAGTGTAGACCCAGCAGTGGCCTGAGTTGAGGAGGCTCCCTTGAACTTCTCTTTGTCCATCATGGATTCCTCAAGTGGGACATGACTAGGTTGCTGTTGGCCTAGGCCTGCACAAACAGTCTATCAGCGTACTGCGAGAGAACAAAGAAGTGGGGCTTACCTCCAGCCTGAACCTGCTCACTGTCCTGTCCTTGTCCCTCTCCCTCTCCCAACTGCGCCTCGCGTTGTTTACGCTCGCGTTCTGCTGTGGCGCGCTCGGCAACAAGAATATCGTGAGTCCCAGACATACTTCAAGCTCTGGTTTCGTGTAGGATGTGTAGGGTGTGTGTGGGGTTTGATCGCGTGAGACCCAGTTTGCGTCATGATTGACTGCTGTTTGCTGGTTGTTTGATGTTTACATGTGTGGCGCATTGGCTGGAGCACTTTGCTACATCTCTAGGACTTCAAGGAGTGCACGAGGGAAATGGCTACTTTACATATCGGGAGATAAGCATTGAGCGCATGTTACAGTGGGAAGAGGCCCCCCAGCCTCAAACTTGACTCCAGCGAAAGGTGTAGCTTTATGCAGTGTTCTTCGCGAGTCGCGGCCGGCTCGTGTAAATTGAATCATGTCCTCGAAATTTATGTGTGTTCCTCCAAGTGTTCTACGCCGTCGTCCAGGCCCGGGCTGTCCGATTGTGTACAATGAGTCAAATGTCTGATTCGACAAGTCCTCGTACGTATTTGTTGACCCCAGACTCCATGTGATGATGTATTGATAGTTTGACCGTCTAGAATGATAGCGAGGAAAGCAAATAACGAATAAGCAAGGAAAGAACAAGGAAAGATGGGTGATGTGCGACTCTAGTTCGGGAAGCATGCCATATTGGTTGACCTCATGGCTCGCGGGCACACAGCTGAGGCCTCAGAAGAGCGGTCACGGCTGTCATCACTGTATAGTGCGCTGTAGAAAGAAGTAATGATCAGCCGATGATGCTCATGGAAGCTGGAAGAAATTGGAGCCAAGATGGTTTGAAGAAACACATCGACTAACCGGGACAGACGCCCAGCGCTCTATGACGTCCTTGATACGCGTCTTGAGTTCCTCGCGGCATTCCTCGCAATCGACCTGCTCCTCGAGCGAGCTGAGCGTAGTCTGAATGCTCGTGATGGAGAGATCTGGAATAGAGTCGGAGGCAGATAAGTACTACGACGTTTAAGAATAGGTAAGGAAAAATTAATTAACGAACCGGGTTGCATATTCCACGAGAGGTACGCAGCAGCGAGCGTCCATGCCCGCTGAAGGCGCTTTTGATTGTCGAAGCTACATTTTCTCGTGGGTGCGTGCGGATGCGGAGCTGGGAATAGGATTTCCTTGAGAGAAGTGTGGCGGCTGAGGTGGAGGGACATCAGCCGCTTGAGGTAGACACCGCCAATGCGCATTGCGGTGATATCGTCTATCATGGCTAGCGGGAAGGATAGAAGGTGTGGGAGTGTGGCAATAGCGAGCTCAAAAAGATCGTGTGATGCAGCTAGGGCGTAGAGATCGAGGGGGAAGAGAGGTGCGAAGGAGAGTATGTACGAGAAGGACGGATTTGGCGGGATTAGATGGTCCTTGGGGCTTATTTCGTAGAGGTGCATCTGGTCAATGGCGGACACGAATTCGGGAAAGGTGTACGTGCCAGCATGGCACGGCTTGGCGTAGACGATGTGAAGGATAGCGTCGACAACGGTAGGCTCGGAAATGGGGAAAGACTCTTGCGGGAAATCACACATCATCGCGAATGGTTAGGCGGAAAAAAGAGACGGAAGATTAGAGAGCCTCGTTTCCTCAGTCGGCTTTTTGAACAGCTCGCGGGGAATTCGACTCCGCTGCTTGGCCAGGACGTGGCATTCAGAAAATAGCCTTTGTCTCCGCACACCGAATTCTTCTCTGTCGAATGAGGATCACACAAGTAGCTGTAGGCGGTGATCGAGTCCAGATTTGTATGTATTGCGGCGAGAAAAGCTGACGAAGAAATCTGGCAGATGGGCCCATTCATTGGCGTTGTGTGGACGTTGTGTGGACCAGGGGTTCTCGGAATTCGGGCGGCTGATGCCAAGACTACCTCGAAGTAACGGTTGGAATGCAGAACAGAACAGACGCTATAATTGTAAATTACTTACAGACATGCAGTAAGCTAGGAGCGAAAGATGTGCTTGAATTGGAACCGACGAGTATATGGGAAGATTCCTGGGGTAAGTTACGCAATAAGGGGCTACAGGCATTCGAATCCAGATTCTAGAGGTGTTTCATTCGGTCCCTTTTTTCACGACATGGCCAATGGCCGAGGGGGAGGGAGGTAGCTGCAGATTGCAAGTCTTATCTATTGAACACATGACAATCTGAGATCATCAGCAGGACTGGATACCAACGGAAAATAATTGGACGGGAGGGTGCCATTGTCGAAGGCGTATACGTATACGTACCTTCAAGGCTTAGGGCATTTGAGGGCCTCATAGCGATAATCCTGTGATATTGGCGCCAGCATCAAGGCGAGAACGGGTACTGACTCCGAGCATGAGGGCCACAGAAAGTCAGAAAGCCTGGAACCAGAGATTCAGACGAACGATCATGATGGCACTGAATTTTACACGCCACAATGAACCTTACCCCAGCACATCACCAGATTGGCTCCGGTTTTTAGAGAGATTTGGAGAAAGTTCTATTTTTGGCACTGGATGTATAGACGTAAGCCCCTGCCTGCGGAAAAAAATTGTAGAGCAACAGCAGTGGGCCTTCAGCTCCTCGTCTGATTTGGGTGGCTTCTTGAAATGATCGATAGTAATGATGGAGGCGGGACTCCGTGTTGGAGAGCTAGTGGACAGGGACTCACATACTGAATTTACGATGGACCTGATTCAGAGCGTCGGCGAACTTGATGGAACCAGGAGGTGGTAGATCGGTCAACAACCGTGACGAACCACGTTGATCTCAGTGACAGTGGACACTGACAGCGCCGCGGAGTAGACGTAATTCCCATATCAGGGAATTTGCGGTCGCTATTTGGTACCAGCCTCCACTCCGGCAAGTCGGCACATAGCCGCCGTCTCTTGATCTCGACCACATCGCCTTTCTGTTATAAATTTACTGACCGGTGTAGATAGATCGCATTTGAGTCTTCGGATCCTGGCATGTTTCATTTCTCGGTTCTTTTGTCGCCTTCCCGCCCTCTTGTGCTCCCCACTTACGCGAAGCTCTGGATCCCCATTTCGTTCATACCCCTCCGACTCGGCCTCTCCCTTAATCAAACCCGGCTCCTGTCTGTCGATAGAATCGAGTCTCAGATACGTTGCGCTTCTGAACTTCATAACCATGTGTTTCGTTCCCTAGAGCGAACTGTCGATGGGATGGAACTCAATTTAAACCTGGCAGCAGTTCGAGGATCGTCGCGTTGGTGACGCTACCCGGTCATGGGGACATTCAGCTCGAGTTGGCGTCTGGTAGAAAGTAGTATCCGCGCCGCTACTTACTCGACCAGCTTGATGGCGGAATCTCCTCGACAACTCGCCGTTTCAATTTGCCATACCTACTGGAAATACTGCTAGCTGTCTCCAAGTCTATGGCCAAGGCGAAGTAGTCAGATCTCAAAGAAACGAGTACACAGACAACCTGCCACAACTCATTTATCTGAAGCTGAAATGATCAGAAAACAGGGCGAAACGAGCACGATATGCCACGACGTGCAAAACACAATTGGAAGAAACAGGACATGAACGCCAACTCAAGAACATAACCAAAATCCTAGACGGGACAGTGGAGAAGAGAGTGGAGAGAGCCAAATAATATCACAGCACCCAGTCTACGGATAGGTAAATATCAATACAGATCATTATGGTTGTACAACAGACGCCCCCAGGGTTACAGAAGGCGAAGACGGACCTCCAAACAATGCGATGGTGCTGGTGCGAAGACCAGACGAACAGACGTGCGGGGGTATCGTATAGTGCATGCAGAATGCGGAAGTGTGGAACATAGGTATCGAGAGATCAGAGTGGGGGTGTGGAGCAGGATCGCGCGGTGCTCGATCGCTATGTGCGATACTGGGTGCGTGCACGGGCCAGATAGTTCACAGCGGGGCGGGTCATCATGATCGCCGTCGTCTTCTCGGAGTCAGAGCACCGGTCTCAGGAGACATCCATCTTCGCATGTCCAACCTCAATCACATCCTCTCTCATCAGCCTCCTCCTTCCCTCTGTACACTTCCTCAGGTACTCCCTCGCGCGCTCCTCAAGCAGCACACAGCCATCAAAGAAATCCTTCGGTAGCAGATCCTTCCTCTGGTCCCACGGCTTCACATCCACGCTCTCACACCGATCGAGACAGACAAGGATCACGCCAAAGCTATACGCGTCCGCAAGGCGCGCATCCTGGCACTCCCCACGCAAGATCTCTGGGGCGCAGAATGGTCTGGTACCGGGGTGGATCTGCTCGAACTTGGGCGTGGGGAGCTTCATGTGCGGCAGAGGCGCTGAAGCTTTTCGATGCAGCTGGTCAAAGGGGTCGAGCGGCTCATCCTCTGGTGCACGGTATGTGGAGTCAGCGGAGACCGAGCGCCCAAAATCAAGCAGTTTGATCGTGTCACTCGGCGCAATGACTTGCACGTTCAGGAGGGAAAGATCGCCGTGTGAGAGGCGGTAGGAGTGGAGGTGTGTGAGGCCGTCGAGCAGCTGATTGTGATAGTTGATTTTTTGTTTTTCGGACAGCGGGGGTCGCGCGATGACGACGTCGTAGAGGGTGCGTCCATCGAGGTATTCGAGAACCATGCCAACGTTCTCGAGAGAACCCAGGAAGGCGCAGATGTTGCGGTGCCGCGCGAGAGTCGTGTAGACGCGCAGCTCGGCGAGAAATTGTACCGTCACGTCGGAGGCGTTTGAGAGCATGTCACCGTTGATCTCAAGCTGGACGACGTCGGGCTTCTTCACCACACACTTGAAGAGCTCTGATGCAGACCCGCGCGCGCATGGTGTCATACTCGCGGTCGGATTTGGCGGCGCACTGTAGGCTGTGGGTGTTGGAAACGAGAAGATGGACGTTGGATGGCGAGGCGGCTTGTATATAGGCGAAGGTGGTGGTGATTCCGAGCGGTCCATATCCACGCTGTGTGCATCGTCTGCTCCGTGCCTGTAATTAAACACTGGATCCACTGCAGTTTCGTCGGATGACGAGAACCCGCTCAGCGAGGCATTCTTCTCTTCTTCGTCCATCTCGACTGGGCATCGCACGCCACTCAATGAGCATCGCACCCGCAAGACAAAAGATCGTCCTCACCCATCCACCAGTTCTTCTTCGATGTCAGCGTTACACGCTTGACATGCATTGTTGCTGCGCGTGGCCCCGGCGTACTAAGACTGGGTGCCGTGACGGTCGGCGTTCTGGCCTCGGTGGGCGTTGAAACGGCATTGGAAAAGTCTCTGTTGAACGCGGGGCGGCCGATTTCGACAGTATTCTGCTGCGCGGGCATGGAAGGCGTTCCAGTGCAAGCCACGCAAGCGCACGTTGCTCGTCGGTGGTTTTGTGAATGGAGGCGGAGAAGAAGCCGTGGTCGATCAAATTTGATCGATCCCTAATCACAAGGCCGCCAAAAGCAAGTCCGACGTTGGCAGCTCCGAGATAGTGGGATAGTATTAGAGATGGATAAAATATAGTGGGTACGTGCACTGAGTGTCCGATTGTAGCCTACAATACCGAAAGATAGGACATACAACATGATCCCGTATGCCTGCGGCAACAGCATATGTAGGAAGATGCAGCGAAGTTAAGCGGGTGTGGGGAAGCGGTGAATACATTGAACCAGATGATGTACAGAAAGTCCGAGTCCATGGAGATAAAATCCGAGCAGCCTGAGGCGAGGCAGGCAGGTACAAGTGCGATTGTCCAAGGGAGGCGTGCAAGCTACAGCGCAAGCGCAAGCAGGGGTAAAACTAAAAAAAGCATACCCTGAGCCATCGCGAGCCCTTTGAACCTCGAAACCCGCGAGGCATCATTATGGAACGACGGTGACGGATCGACCACCCCAATGCTCGACTCCTTCAGTCCCCCAATGGGCAGCACCCCTTGGGACCCAAGTTGCCCTGACCCAATCATGACTTGGACACCGATAGAGGGCACACCGTTGACGACGACAAAGACGAACGCGGGGCCTGGGGCGAGGATCGCAGGATTTGGCGGGATTTGACTAATGTGTAGGATCGCCGTTCCGTTCTTATATCCCGTATGCGTGTTCTCAAGCTGCACGAAGCGTTGGCCCATGTTCTGATTGGGGATATGTTAAAAGAAGGTGAGCCGGCAAGGGAGTCAAGAAGTAGCCGCACCATCGAGTGAGTAGAGAATCCCGGGCGGATGACCACCACCGACGCGTTCTTGACGTTAGAAACGTCCCCAAACAAGTCCTCCTTCTCAAGCTTCACATCAAATGATGGGCCACCATAGACAAGCCGTTTAAGGATCCCAACTGGCTGCGGGCGCCGCTCGTTATAATAAGAGGGGTAGAACCGCTCCGTACGATACTCCGTTGGGTACTTTATGGTCGGGCCGACGTTGTAGTCCGAATTCGGGTTCGAGCCTGAGACGAGTACCGAACCTGCAGGATAGAAGATGAGTTAAAGCACGTCTCATAGATCAATTCTTGCTTATTATACACACCATCGGGAAGCAGGATGGCGGAGGAGTGATACATTCGAGGAACCTTGCTCGCGGACAGCCCGTCACGCGACCAGCGTTGTCTAGCAGGTGCCTCGGGGTCATAGATCGCGGGCGTCAGCGTGGGCTGGTCCGCGTACGACATTCCGATAGCCCAAGACTGATTCCCGTAACCAGAAGTCCCTTCGGTCCTCACAATTAGGTCACCTTGCGTTCAAATATAATATGTCGTGCGCACCCAGTTTCGCACCGTTGAGGCACAAAATCTTTCCATTAGGGAGGAAGATGAGGTTCGCCATTGTGCGCCCCTCCGGGAGCGGGTCGTCCTGGACATACGACTTCGAGACGTCCGGCGTAATCTTCACGCACGACGCGGACGCCGGGTACGTCGGGATAATCCATTTGGGGTCCAACCATCTATATAGTATATGACATCAGAAGATTCGTCCAATGTTAGGCGGCACAACTCACCGCTTGGGCTGCACATCAGAGCCCCCACAAAACAGGATCGTGGCCGTCCAGTTATTCTGCGGCGTAAGCGGCAACATCACCGTGCCCGCACTCGCAGGGTATGTCCTCACGGCATCAGGTATATCATCCAGCGGCGTCTCACTCTTCTTCCGGTAGTCTAGGAGGGACGTCTGCCAGTTACTCTGGAGGAGAATCTTTCCGGACGGGAGGAGCCATGTGAGCGGGTAGAGGTTTGCGGGCAGCGTCCGTTGGAGAATTAGGGACGTGACGGGGTTGCCTTTGGGCGGGAAGAACTCGTAGGTAGGGTTGTCCTGCCAGGCGTCGTTGACATAGCCGCCATTTCTGCAGCCGCCGAGCTGTGTAGGGGTCAATGTGCTGTAATGGCTTATTCTTGGAGATGACTTGCGATTATGAGCGTTCCATCTTCCAAGGTTTCGCTAAAGGTTGCCAAGTCAGCAAACGAAAGAAGGATGTCAACTTCAACTGACATCGTGGGATACCAGCGCTGCTCGGAGGATGCTGGAGATAATTTCCAGTCGCACTTGTTGTTGTCGCAAGGGTTCAACAGCCTGGATCATGCATGTTGATCGTTAGTGGAAGTTTAATCCCACAAATCCTTTGGGGTGAACAAACCGAATGCTGGATTCAATCGCGTGAATAAAATACAGGCGTAGAGAGAGATGCGGACGGACGATCTCCGGCCATCAGGATCATCATATGGCCCTCCACCATTCTGACTAGCTGCAGCTGCTCCTCCATATGTTACAGCCTGGTTCCCGCCGACGTTGACCCAAGTGCCGTTGCCCATGACATTACCGCCCGCACAAAACGTGTTGGTTCTGGCGTCCATGGTCCTCTGCGCGTCCGACGTGAGTGTCCATTCTACGAACGAGCTTTGAGTAAAGGCGGTTAGGTTAAAGTCGAAATACACGCACCAGATGCCCAGGCGGGATGACCGCCGATCCGGGCGGGGTTGTTCTCGACTTTGTCGACCAAGTACACGTTGTTTTCAGTGCCGATGAATAGCTTCACGCCTCATCAGCACACGTTGGGCGAGTCGACGCGCACTCACTTGTTGCGCGCTGACAAGACTGTCGCCGGTGAGTTCGAATGTGCCGGGAACACCGGTGTGGGATGGCTGGCCAGGCGCGGGGATAGTTTCGGTCGTCTGAGCTAGTGTGAGCACGGCCAGCATTGGCACGGCGAGCAGGTGTAGCAGTGTGGTCGCCATGACTGTGGCGGGTGGGCGAACTTGAGCGAAGGTGGTATTTTTTTACACGCCCCGCGACACGCTTAAGAGAGTATGCTGGCTGTGTTGCGGCGCCTATCGATGAAAAAAAGTGCAAGGAAAGGAATGGTAGGGGACTAGGAAGTGCGTTGAGTTCCGTCGAGGCCCCAAATAGTTGTAAGTGGTTATAAGTAGGTTGATCGGAGCAGTTTTGCCAAGATCGAGATGCTTACCCTCCACCTCCGGCTTCAAGCATGCATGCATGGCCGCGCTAGACAAACATCAATGAGGGCTTTGGAAGAACCTCTCAGCTCTGGATGGGCTCCATGTGCTGCCCTCCCATTCGTGCCGAAATCTGAGTGGGCACGCTGCGACGTCGAGGTGATCAGCTTCTCCCTCGGCCTGTGCGGTGTACCAAAACCGGCAATGACCTAGGCACATCAATTCACGACGGACGTCACCGGCGATATGCCTCATAGTGACGTGTGCTGCAAACCACTGGCCAGAAAATTCAATGAACATCAACTTGGAGTGGCCAAAAGACCCTTGACAATCTATAAATTTAAACACGGCTTCTTTGTGGCCGTCATGTTTCCAGCATCGACCTGAGCAACTCAGGAGTCAGCGCAGGCTGGGCCCATCAGTGGCGGCATGTCATATGTGTCCGCCCCATGATATCGATGGATGATCATGAACGTCGGCTTTGACGGATATACATGGCACTACATGTCTCAGTCTAGAGTTTCTTGCTGAGCTCTCTTCTCTCGACCCAAGCCTCGGATATACGTAATCGATATGTCAGACAGCGCTACTACGCACGCAGCCTCAGGATTATCGATAAAGTGATCGTATCACCACCACACTTCACATATGAGGCTCGATATCAATACTAATTTACATGATATTTGAGTATACAATGCAGACGAATGAATGAACACCATTTGATCACGCTACCAGTACCTATTGAATGGGTCACAGGGATTCCCGTACTTGGCCACTGCCTCCAGCTCCTCCTCATTCGGCTCGTAATCTGGGGCGGCATCCTCCTCCTCTTCCCTATAAATCTTCTTCATACATTCCCCCACCTCTTCCTTCTTCTTTTTTTCCGCCGCCGCATTCTCCGCCTCCGTTGTAACATGGTAATACCCATATGACTCCGTCTTTCTCATCTTCTCCAAGTCTGCAGCGAACTCCGTCCCAGCAATAGGCTTAAACGTTTTCAGCAGCTCTGGGACCACGCACGCAATAAAGAGGTATTGTCGTATGATGACGCTACCGCGACGAGTGTACTTCTCCCTGAGGTACTCGTCACAAGGGTGCGCCAGCAGACCGTTGTCCGCGAATTCTTTCTTGAGGTACGCCGCTTTCTTGGTCGCCGCCTCATTTGCCTCTTTCACTTGGACGCACTTACTCGCTTTCGTAGTGGAGCCTGGGCAGGCGGGGGAGTCTGACGTCTTGCCGGCGAGCTGGCCATTCGCTGCCTGTTGTGTGAACTGCGTCAGCGCAATGAGGTAGCGCAACACAGAAGAGACAATCACATTGTAGCTGCACGTATTGACAACGTTTCCTTTGACCGAATATCTATAAATATGCGCGCCATTCAGCGATGAGCGTCTTCGGGAAGCGAAAGTGAGGTACTCACCCACACTCGAGATTGTCATTCTCGTTATTAATGTTCACGAAATCGCTCTTGAGACTTGGGCACGCATAACATTCATCGCTCTCATACGTGCACTTCGGGGAAGTTGGATCCTTGCACGCTAGGCGGTAGTATGAGCCTTTATCGACTTCTTGTGCGCACTCCATATCGCGCGGTGCCTTTGACGGGCACTCGACACTGGATCCGGCGTAGGAGCCACTGGTGATGAGGTCCCCGTTCTCCTGTGAAGCCAAGGATAACCTTTAGTTAATGTTGTGAAAGCCTGAAGAGCATGGGAACACACGGAAAAGTAACAGCCGCCGATAGGGCGGGGCTCTGAGTAGCGGTCTTTTGAACCATTCCACCATTTCTCGGTCCATTTAAAGCCTTTGTCGTAGTACCTATAGTTCCAGAGGAAAAATAGAGGTCATCAGACGCGACCCTCTCTTGAGAATAAGTGAATGAAATCGACGTACGTGCATGTCAGATGAGTTTCAATGCCGGAAATATAATTGAAGGTGGTACTATAAGTCTTATCTGAGGAGAACCATCCTGCATTGAATTTATCGATGGTTGAGCAGTAGTAGCAGCTAGGCGTTGTTACTCTCGCGCGAGCCTTCAGGGGACCACCGACAGACGCGGCATACGCAGTGCTGGAGAGAACGAAGGCGATAGAAACAATGCTAAGGAGGCGCATCGTACTAGCAGTTTAATATCGAAGAAAAGTGAGAGTGAGCGTATTAGATGGCGAGCACCCGGTCTTCTGGAGTTTGTGCGCTGTGCTTTTATAACAATTGAAATCAGCCACCTGATTGAAAGAAGTGTACATCTATTGCAAGAAAAGGGTTAGTCTGCAGGCATGCTGCCACGATGATAGCTCGCATCATAGACTTTCAGAATCGAAGTCTGTAGATCCAGGTCTGGTGTCAACCGAACAATCCGTTGAAGCGAACACGAGCCGGAGAAATGTGAGGGCCAGCTGCGAACAGTCGACCAAAGAACAAATTTATTGAGGTCTTCGTGTCACTTGAGACCCCAGTATAGATGCAAGACAGACGATCTCGGCCAAGAATCGTCAGCGTGAGCAGATACGCCACAGTCATTATGCATGAATCCAGAGTAAGGCACCCGTACCACCTGGACGTGATGGACGTCGGAGAAGAATCGCGAACGGAGAGCGTTGCGGATAATCAGGTTATGCAACTCCGCTGCTGAGTAAGTATGAGTATATATATGGTCCGCACGCAGAGGATGAGACTTTATTTCAGTATGGCATCTGGTTTTCGCGGACGGGTTAGTCGTTGGAAGCTAAATATACCTGGAGGCGTCAAAGAGAAAGAAACATACGAGTCTGGTCTCAATCCACTTGACATTTCTCCCGATATCGTCGTTGGATTCCTACTTGAATATCAATTGAATGCCGATCGACGACCAAGAACTTTCGCAGCGTTGGTTCAAACACTGGAGAATCTGTAGCTCACAGCCCAAATATGCCTCAGGTCAGAGCCTGTCAGAGATGTCAGAGTGTCAGAGTACTGTCACCGTCAGAAACTCACTGGCAGGGCCTCTTCAGAAGGACCCGACGTGAGCGCCAATTCAAAAGCACTTGACCGCTCAATTGAATGTCGGTTAACTCTCCTAGGTAACAGACGCCATCAGTTCGTTCCTCTGCAAGAGAAATTGATGATAGGTTCTTCCGCTTCGTACAGGCACCGAAGCTGTGAAGGCATGAAGTCAGGACACCAGAACGAGTTATCATCTCACAGTCCTAGTATACGGCCGAATAAGTGTTGGAATAGTAGTTGGAAGCATAATTTTTGGCGATAGGATAGGCTCCGTTTGAGCTTTGCGCCAGGCGCTTGGGCGCTGAAAGGAGTCAGGACTCAGGAGCAACTTCATCGATATCAGCAACAAGCGGCCAAGCCAAGGCCAAGCGCAAAATCAATTTAAACAAGTAACTTACATAAGCCTCAACATTTCTTGCTTCAATCACCTCCAACGAATGCCTGCTTTGAAGTGCAACAGCTCGGACTACGATATCGTCTGCATCGAATCTTATCGATAACATTCTTCTCAAAATTTCACGCGCGCAAAGCAATATAGTTGCGGATGATGTGCGAATGTGCTTGGCCATACTCGGCCAGCATATCCACGTGGGGTGCCGGTGCCTGAGTACTGGAGTTCCTGTTCTGCCCAGTGCCCATACACTGATCTGAAAAGCAATTTCAGAATATGACGACCACCAAGCTCATGCCGATTCCAACCGCCATTTGACTGCGCAGAAAACCACCGTCAAGCGCAGGTATTTCCTTCAGTGTCTCTCGTGCTGTCATTCACTCAATAGGCCTGCTCCAGTTTCTCAAGGGAGACGGGAACGATGGCGGATATTAATATCCCACCTGGGGTAGTTTGCAATGCTGAGCAGTACGCGAGGGTGCTCAGCGGCGATGCCTCTATCCATTGCCTGACGCGGTCTGAAAGCATTGGACTCACGGTACGACGATATATCTTCGGCAACGCAGAATAACACTAACAGCGCCTAAAGATCGTTACAGAACTTGGTCTGGTTTCTCTGGCTGCGGTCTGCTATGTTTTCTATATTATTACCGTAAGCTCATCCCCAGTGTGTCTGTCCCCCTCGCCATCGCTAAAATTTCAACTTCAAGCGCAATGTCATCCAACACGTTCGCCACACCCCTGATGGTAAAATCAGTATCGTTCAGGAGCCTATGGATATCCTCATGGCATGTTCATTCAGTGAGGCGTGTACGCCTTTTTGCTCATATTTCCGACTCCAGTTATCTCTCTTTGTTGCCGACTTTATACAAGCCCTTGGCGCTGTACTGGATGTCAAATGGGTCCGTGACGGCAAGGTGGAAATTGGAAGCTATTGTACGGCTCAAGGTAGGCAACCTCCGCTGCGGCAGCTCCGTACATAAGTTTACTTATCAACTGCAGGTATCATTCAA
This sequence comes from Asterophora parasitica, assembly GCA_018282005.1. Lineage (NCBI taxonomy): Eukaryota > Fungi > Basidiomycota > Agaricomycetes > Agaricales > Lyophyllaceae > Asterophora > Asterophora parasitica. The sequence goes on from JABCKV010000231.1 coordinate 21,806, forward strand.
CAGTTGGGGGAGACAGGAGTCGCAATGACCACTCTTGTAAGTCTCGCTTGACTTGAACCTTCTGGATTATCACCCACTCATGCTTACCACCAAATGTTACAGCTGATCGCAATATACACATTCATCGGGGTGTGGTGGCGAATTGGCATGGGTCAGAAATCGGTCCGCGTTGCCCAATTTATAACTGGCCTCGTGTGGACCTTCATTATCGTCATGATCATCGTCCCAAACGCCATTCACTCAGACAAGAACGAGCTTTATGAATCCCCTACACCCGTACGTCATTTTCAATTGAATATTCAAGTCCTTACTGAGCATGCATCGCAATACTCTGCAGTATTGGTGCTGGATCGGCGCTAATTATCTGCAATGGCGAATCTGGGGCGAATACATCTGGTTCTGGATCACACTGGCCTTCTCTACCTTCGCTTACACCCTGCTGTTCCTGTGGAGTCGCGGCAACATCACCCTCGACGACTACTCATGGTGGAAATTCTCAATACACAAAGCGTCGAAATTCGACGCACACCAAAGCACCCGCATGCAGTCCCTGATCATGCTCGCGTACGCTCCTCCCATTTATCTACGTTCCTTTGATATTGACACGAACCCTAGGTACCCGATCGTGTACTGTGTGATCATCCTACCATTGAGTATCGTGCGCTGGATCGGATTCGTGCAGGAGCGCGGCGGGGGTGAGAATACGATCGGCGCGGCGCCCACCATGACCGTTCTCGGCATCTTCGGGCTGAGTGGCGCCGCCAATGTCGTGCTGCTCCTCACCACGCGGCCAAACTCGGTGCTCTTCGGACACACGACTAATTACGCTCCGCGACTGTCGCGCCCCACCGGCGGAAGCGTGAGTGTGGCCACGAATGCGTCGCTCAATGTGTACAAGACTCGCGGCAGCGTGACCGACCCGGACCACGATGCCAGCAATGATTTGGGAAGGCTACCGTCGCGCTCGTCTATGGGCTGGGCTTAGTTTTTACTCGCGGGGCCCTAGAGGCGGTTTGTCGTTTTGGGATATGGAAAGGAAGTAATGTAAAAAGTATCTTCGCGCACAGTAGCTTTATTGACGGTTATAACTTATAAGTTGCCGACGCCGTATGTTATATGGCCCGATATTGTCAAGACGATTCAACGACGGGATCGCCGTTCTTTTGGTTCTCTTACAGTTCACGATTGAAAACCGTGCTTGCTTGTATGTGCGCTCAGGGCAGCCACAATAGTCCCTGCAGCCTGCTTCGTGATTCACGGGTGCACCAACGCTCCCCCACTCCACCACCCCTGAATTCCCCGCGGGACCAGAGCTATCGTCTGACCTCGCCCGACTTGGAGCTCCGAGTCGGGTCAACGAACCGTGGCTCTTATTTACCTGCCCCACATCTACGGGGCGCACCGAGTGGGCTGGCGAGAGTATAACATGGATTACATATTGTCCCAGTCAGTCACCACATCGCTTTCACTGTGGTGAAAGCGGCTCATCATTTTCGTCGAACTTGAACTGCTATGTGTTATTCAAGCGAGATCCTCTACCGTGGCAGGATGATGCACTCATATGTCGGAATCACTTGGACAGGGCCATCCCTCCACGCACCTTTAAACTCCACACGGTGGGACCACTTGGAACGGCTGAGAGAGCGCTCCCTTGGTTCTCAGGTACCATAAACAGATCTAGAGTTTTAAGGTTCCGTTCCGTGCACGTTGTGCGTCGGAATGACGCCGCAAACGCGTTGGTTCCCCGGAGATAGCGTGTGATCTTTGTATTGATCAAGTTTCAATTACTTGGTGCTGCGTCGCTGTCTCAGCTCTCGAGTCGACGTGTTTCCTTGCTGAATTTCGGTTGGAAATAATGGGCGTTGTGTGTGATAGGGCAGGCGGTCGATCCCCATGGTCCAAATTCGGGCGTTACAGGGTTGGTGGAAGGCCGCCACCTCTTGAATGTAGACGCGAGCGTGAACGAACTGTGTAGCCGTTATTTCTGGAACAGTCGTCATTCCTGGTAGAGCACCTATTGGGAAATAGGACTCATGCCGATATCAATTTAATTGCAACGCAAGCGCCACAAGGCGTGTCGTCACGACGGCTGCTGGGGAATTCTGGGTAGGGGGGGGGAGGGGGCTGCGGGTCGAACCCCCGGGCCATGCGAGTGGAAAATGGCCAGTGGAAACCATGATATCCATCCACATGTGGCCCGTATTAATACGCGTGCAATCCTTATCTATCTATCTGCAAGTAAGGTACTACAGTCTCGTTGATAAATCGGCACGGCGCTGTGTGTAGAGTTCCGCGATCCTGTTTTTCATGTGAAGGGCACCAATAAATGGAAGAACAGGCAAGATTAAAGTAGTAAGACTGGGCGGTTCAAGGCCTAGGGTATATTCTTAGTCGTTCGTTAGCCCAAGAGTGCTTATCGGATATATTCGGCGTGAACGGTCTGTGCAAGCGTATTTATAGAGTGAACGGGCATACGATTGCAAGTAAAACATGCAGTGGGAATATGACAATATTTCATATCCTTCACAGAGCCAGCAGGCGTGCAAAGACACGATAGGGTGGAGACTCGGGAACACGGATGTGCAGGCCGTAAATGACATCATGCAGTAGCACCAAACAAACAGCACAACGAGTCCGTTGGAGTATGGACCGCCACACTGCCCCCAGCTGCAGTGAATCTTCGTCTGCAACCACCACCACAAGACGATATCAATCCACCAAGCACGACAGAATAACTGAAGAATGCAACCAAGATCACTCTTAATGCCCCCAACCACAGCATCGGATTTGCCTGTCGAAAGGGAGCCGTGGGCATCCGAGAGTAACACCCCCAACGGTATGTATGTGTTGTATGTTACCATTCTTCTACTTCCTTCGTCCGCCGCCCAATCAAATCGATTCGTGACGTACCTTCGGCAACTCGTGCTGCATTCAGAACCATGTTCTGTCAAAATTGACTCGACTATCATCGGTTGGCGGCAGGATGATTGGTCTGTTGATGCGTTGGCGAAGGGACTTTGAAGCTTTCTACTGAGGGCCGACGGCCCACCGGGTAGCACACCATTGATTCGTGAACTATGTATTTTCTTGGCTTTTTATATTTGTTCCGTGTCAACATGCGTTCATACGCATGTTCACCACTATCCTCATCAAGTGACTAATGTTCTCATCTCTCTTTTCATAGACACCAACCCGCAGCGCGCATCCAAATATCCAAAACGCCACGCATCGTTCGACTCCCCACGAGAGGTCCCCCTTCGCTCCCCTTCGCTCTCCCAAGGTTCCTTGTTTACGCCGCCGTATTTTTCCAATTTTTCGTCGTCTGGGACGACGCCTTCCGCCTCCACCACGGCATCTAGACTACGGACACAATCACCTCGCGAGCAGAACTTCTGTGACGACTATTTCCCTCCGCAGACGTTGTCATCGAACCTCAAGCCAGGGCAGTCACCACAGTCACTTGCGTCTTCTGGCTGCGGCTCGTCCTCATCTCAATCACGCTTCTCGTTGCTCTCGTCAGACGGTGGGTCTAGTGGACGACGATTCCCTGTTTTCGAGGAGGATAGTAACCATTCACTGGAATCAGGCTCGGACTGGACTGGCCAGACGTCGCCACCCTCGTCCCCCAAGGAAACTGAGGGCTCTCCGAGGCCAGGCTCCGCCGCAGCTGGACTCGACTTGGCTGCTGCGGATCAAACGCACTCGCAAACGTCTTCGTTTCAATTGGACGCAAACGCTGCCGCATTAGGACCGAAGACGACCAGTCCGATGACGCAGATCGCGTCACGCCCGCCACCTCAGTCTCCGGCGACGAGCAGTCCGCTCAGAACGACGATTGCAACTCCGATCTTCCCGTACGGCCCCAGACCGTACTCCCTCCCTGGCCCGACTGCGAACCCTTCAAGCTCAGCGAACCAGCCGAGCAGGGTGCCAGCCCAGCCTCCCGTCTCAGAGCCCTCCGCCGGCGCGTCCCAGTGGAGCTCTTCGTCCGCGAGTCTGCCGCTCCCGACGCAGGTGCCGTTCCACACGCTTCCACGCGCAGGCCCGGTTTTGGGTGCTAGTAGTGCGACTTTGAGGGAATCGTTCGGACTGGGTTCAGCAGAGGCAGCAGCCGCAGCCGCAGTTGCAAGTACGCATGTGGCAGACAAAGCGGCACGCGACGCAGGCGAGACGCACGCCGAGCGGGTGCGCCAGGCGCACAAATCGGAGGTGGGCGAGACTCGGAGGAGAATGACGCCGCAGCAGCGGATAAATTACCCATATCGCCACGCGCCTCCGATAGGCCCACCGTCTAGCTCAAATTCCTCGTCGTCCGGGAGCTCCTCATTAGGTACTGGAAGTGGGGGGCAAGAAATCCCGGCCCTGGTACCCCAACGCCCACCATCACCTACCTCGCGCCACCGCCGCTCCGTCTCGCCCACGCCCTTCCGCGCGCCCCAGCCGCCGCCGCGCGCCTCCACCTCGCCCCCTCACCTCAATACCAACACTTCCACCCTTTCCCGCTCGCAGTCTCTGTCTCATTCCCATTCCCAGCAACCCCACACACACCCGCACTCCAGCTCCTCCCAAGCCCGTGGCCCAGCAGCGTTCTCGCCGTCGTCATTGTCACACCCCGCCCCCGAGCCCCCTGTCATCCTCGCACCGACTGTGCCGCCAGGCCCATTCCTCAGCCACGCGCCCCCGCCGCCGGATAGTTGGATTGAGGTTGAAACGACGCAGGGGGAGTACCGCCTTGTCGTGCACTTGCCCGGCTTTAGGCGCGATGGGATCACGCTCGCCACTAAGAGGAGGAGGATACTGCATGTCGTGGCGGATTGTTGGGAGAATGGAGGCGGTAAGTGGTCTTTGTTCTCAAGAGGACATGCCACTGATGCTTCCTTTTCTTCCCTTATGCAGGTCACTTCGAACGACGCATATCGTTTGGGTATGATGCCGACCTCGTTCAGGTGCGCGCAGAGTTCGACGGCGAGATGCTCCGCGTCAGCATCCCACGCCGCATCCCACCCGTCGA
>JABCKV010000232.1:0-26697 GCA_018282005.1 Asterophora parasitica
CAGGATCAACCAACTTCGCCTGGTACCCGAATGGAGAATTTGGTCCGAGAGTTGGAGGCTGCCGCGGCGGGTGGGGAGAGGGAGAGGGCTGCTGAGCTGCGTGGGCGAATTGCTGAGCTTACGCGGCAGATTGAGGGCTCGACGAGTGGGAGGAAGAGGGTAAGTGAGGTGCCTCCGCCTTATAGCGATGATCGGGATGTATGATGGGGGCAGTGGGTTTACTGTACGACCTGCGATGTATTGACGAGTTTTATGAGTCACATTACCTACGATGAGCTAGTATTGCGATGTCTGGTAGGCACCAGCTGCAAGGAAAACATCAAATTCAGAGTAGGGAATGGCACCGAGGATCCTCCTCCAATATCCGTGCCAAAATTCGTCGACTCTTACGACGATGAAGTCGAAGTCGAACTTGATTCTCCCACCACCCCCGCCGCCGGGCCCGAAGTTTGGGATAACGGGCACATTCGTAGTTTTTTCCTGTTCCCGTATTCCCTGGAACGAGTTTCGCGGCACTGGAGACACGCTCTCTGGAGGCTCAGGATATGTTGAAGTTCGGTCATTCTAACAAAGGATTAAATTGAGCTACTGAGAGGTTGAAATTCACTCACTGTAGGATAGATTTCAGCTGTGTGTAGGTTTACAAAAATAGGATAGTCTTCATCCTATTTCGAACACTTTCACCACTTGGGAATCTGAAGCTTTTTTCGCGAGTAAGAGGTGTCCGTCCTTTCATAGGTTGAACCACTCATCCTATGGATTCAACCTTTCCTACGGTGATCTTTAATAGCCAATCTTCACTGTGGGCAATACCCGCGGGTCGTTCTCGCACAAATCTATATATTTCCCAGCGATGTACAGCAGCATGTACCACGTATGTAGAAGTCAAGTTGAAGTAGTCCACACTTCGTGCTGCAATTGTCGGCGCCCGTAACCGGATATCGGCGCTCATCAGCTCTAGACCTGGGCGTGGACGAATTGGCAGATCAACATCGCGAAGCGCTAACGCTGCCGGCGCCAACGTGGAATTTTCTCACCTGCTGTTCACTCCACCTGCCACCACCTGTGCCCTACACTATGGTCTGCTGTCCCCGCCTTCGTGCCTGCACCACCCAAGCAGCCAGATTCAGAACAAAAATTCTTTCGTCCTCTTTTGGCATTCCCCGCACCCGGATCGAACGGGCTGCCATGCTGGAGTCCGCATGGACGGGGCTGATCACAGGAGGTTCGGCACGCCAGAAGGCTGTACCATACGTCCCTTGCAATTGGTGGAAAGTACTTACTTGCTTAGACGAGCCGTAAGTACGTTTTGGACCACCATAGCCTTGGATTTCAACGAAGAAGCCGACTCGCCGGAAGAGTTTGAGACACCAGCGCTGCGAAAAAGAATTAAAGAATTAAAGATGCCCACATATTGCTCAGCGCGCGAGTCGAACGGGCGTACTTAGAACAAGCTGACTAGCACCGGGGTCCGGGCTAAAGGGAAGGATTCGTAGTGCACTGTCATCCATATATACACATAGGCCACTGCATGCTTGGTACACCACTAGAAGAGAGCAATTACTTAACTCATTGTCGCAGAATGAAGTGCGTGCATGCATGCAGACCTTCGGACATGCACTGGTGATTCGCCGGGAGGTCTTACTATTAGGTGGCGGACAAGTCATCACATGCATCACAGCCCGACTTTGGCCCGACTCGGAAGGCTTGCTGTCAAAAAGTTACCAAAAAAGTTACCAGATAACTTGACTCGGATAACAGCCTGGTGCCCAAGTTCGTTGTGCGTTCGAACTGTGAAGAAGAAGATTTTCTGCTTCCTATCCAATTCCCCGTACCCCGGGTCGAACGGGGTGAGGGACGGGGCAGGCTGGCCCGGGCTGGAGCTGATCGCAGGAACTACAAGTACGCCAGACGAGTGTACCATGCTTGGTAGACTTGGACAGAAGGATGGGCTCGCTGGTCAGACCAGCATAGTAGGATTTTCGAAAAGCAGCAGAGGGCCTAGGTAGGCCGAACTTCGAAGTTCAATCAACATTGAACACCAGCTATTGCAGGATCACGGACGCCAGTCTGAGTGAATGCCAGACGCGGAGGCGCCGCCCGCAGATTCTTTCAACATCGCATGATACGAAACACCGGTATGATACACGTCTAGAAAAACCTGAGGATTAAATCTACTATAGAAGAAAAAGGATTATTGGAATCACATATGCCCACGTATTGCTCAACGCGCGGGGTTGAACGGGCGTAGAACAAGCCTTACTATGTACTTGGGAGCCTGGAAGTTGGGCACGCCAGGAGACTACGTGCGTTTACCGTACGGTCCTTGCAGTTGGTAGACTCGTAGGGAATCATCAGGGCGTCGGACCAGCGTAGTAGGATTCAAAAGCCGCGGCAGGTACTTATGTATGGAGAGGTTTGAATTCGAATGAACACTATCGCTTGAGATGCAGGAGAGGACTCGGAGTCGAGCAGTAATGATGAACGCCGGAAACTTGAAGAAGAGAGAGGGATTAACCAGTCAGCCTTTGAATTCGTTGTACGTTCAAATGCCGTGACTCTCCAGAAGATTCGGTTGAAGAAGAAGAACCAAAAAAACCAAAAAAAAGGTGTTATATGTGCCCGTATGTATTCCCCGTACCCCGGGTCGAACGGGGTGATGGCATGGACGGGGGAGAGGCAGGTGGGGGAGGCAGGAGCGACGCCAGACGAGTGTACCGCCGTGCGTTGGGTGTATTGGTAGTACTATAAGGATGGGAGCATCACGTCGGATTGAACTCTCAGAAAGAAAAGCAGCTCCGGAGGCCTGTGTAGACGGTACGCGAGGGTAGCTGTTGGGCTCATTGGAGACTGGCACTGGTAGTATCTGATCTAGGCTGATACTCAGGTGTAGCTGAGAAAGGACTGGCAGTGACAAAAGAAAAGGGACTATAACTCTACCCGAACGCTACCCACATTGCTCAGCGCGCCGGGTCGAACGGGCGTCGAGCGGTGAGAGTAACTAAGAGTGGCATGACCGAGCGGTGGTTGGTGGGATAGCAGAGAGCATACACGTAGGCCATTGGGTGATTGGTGGAGCTTTAGAAGAGAGCAGTGAACCTGCGTGGACGTGTAGCAATTGGCAGGAAGATCGTCACAGAAAGAAGCTTGCTGTACATCAGTTACAAAAAAAGATAACAGGCGCCTTCGTCGTGCATCGCGATACATACAAGCCGAGTCACCAATCATCATCTGAATCCGAATCATCGCTGTACGGCTCATCCCTAAGCCACATCTTCCAAAACCTCGCCTGATTCTCCGGGCGGAGCGCCAGGCCAACCTCTCGTATCGGCTCCGGAAGATCCTCGAGCTCCTTGTACCACCCCTTCACATACTCGGAAAAGCAATACAGATGGAGGTACGCGAGATACGTCCTGAGCTGCTGCCAGAGCCAGGTCGAGTACTCGGGCCGCTCTGGTGCGTTGATCGTCGAGAAGAGCGCGTCGTACATCGTAGGGAGCGACGGGAAGCGCACGATGCTGAGAGACGGCGGGGTCGATGGCGGGAGAGAGACGAGGGACGCAGGGTCGGTCGCGCTTAGATGGAAAAAGGAGTCTGGGGTGAGGAGGATGTGGTCGAGGGTACCAGTATTGCGATAGCCCAAGGGATCTTCTACGACCGACGCGAAGCGCGTATGGGTGAGGCGCACAGACAGGGGTGATCCATTAGGGAATTGGGCGCGAGCTTTGAATGTTTCCTTTTCGCCCACTGAAAAGACCCAGGGGGGGATGCGGTAGTCGGCGGCGGGGTCGTCCGGAGCGTAATCGGGCAGAGCGCGGGTGAGGGTGATGGATGCGGAGTGGAGGTGGGGTAAGGGGACGAGGAGGTGGAGGGTCTGGTAGGTGTAGGTGGGGACGCCGTGGATCCATGCGAGCGCCTCTTCGCCCCAGACGACGCAGGGGATGCCTGCGTCGGCGAGGGCGACTGCTGGGCGCAGCCGGGAGAGGAGGAACGCGTCGGGAGGGGGATCCGCCTTCAGATGGACGCCCCACATCGTGATGGTGCTGACTTGAGAGTGCGATCACGACAGAGCCAAACAACGCTTTCTTCCTGCCCCCATGTCGTCTGACTTTTGTTCGGCATGCATTCAGGAGTGCCATTCAACTCCTACCGTAAGCTTCTTCTTTTCGTTGTCTTCCCTAACATGGCTGATCTTATCTAGGACTAAAAATTTCGAATGGCACGAAACATGCGCCATAGTAGGCGGGAATAACAGGTGCATCTGTGTCAGTGCTCTCTTCTCGTCACTGTGAGCTGATATCTCTTCCATCTCAATCCACGGGCTCTTCAACCGGCACGGCAGTAAACTCTACCACTCCTCGCGGATAGACCCATGATCCCCTTCTCAGACACCCGGATGACCAACTCACAATTCGACGCTCTGTATTCATCACCTCGAAGCTCCACCATCTCGCTGGATTGTGGTTCGTACATCAAATCTCAGCGACGATGGGCTAGAAGGAGGCTAGGTGGAGAGCGTAGTATGAGAGTGAGATGGATGTTGGAGGGCACGCTGGTGAGAAAGACTCTTTGTCCTTCTCTGCCTTGATTATCATTTGGCTGATGGGCAGTCTCTCCTTCAGTCGCCATTGATTACCTCCATGCTCGTGTACACGCTAGCCTCCTTCGCGTGGTATCCATCGCGCGATTCCATACGCCCATTCAACTCGCCCGCAATTACTTGATCGAGTCTTCGAACGAAAAATACATCGTTTCCTTCTTGACTTGTCTCTGATCAGCGCTCAGCATTCTTGCTTGCTTTCTGCTTTCTGCTTTAGTCATGCCATCTGCTCTCTTCTCGTTCTCCACCGCTTCCTGCACCAGTCGAGTCTAAACCTGGCATTTCCTGACACAGTGGCTCCTCGCCCATCTACTTCGTCTACGTACAGAACTCTGCCAGTAGGAGCCCAATGCCAAATGACATGTATGGAAGCTTTCTGAAAGGCCTTACACGCTCGTCTTCGAGGACTTCTTTCTTCCTTGCAAAGCATTTCACGGTGTTTTCAATAACTCGTACACAAAGCGCCTTCAAATGATCGGATTGTCGATTTGTCTCTTTCTGTATTCTTACTGTAATCTGTCACCACGTCAGTGCGCAATTCTCCGCAGTTGTCGTCTGCGCTATCTGAATCTCTGACGCTTGCTTGACATCCACATTTTCTTTATCTCCGACGGTGGCGCACATCAGGCTCGTACCCACATCCTTGTGAATGATCGTCGATCATCGACCTTGTTTTCAAAATCGATGCATAAGTTTTCCGCAGAACTCCTCAGAGGCCCGTAGCCCGAGGATAGCCTCTGCACACCAACTTCTGTAGCATACACTACTGGAACCATTTGAGATGCACGCAAGCAGGCGAGAGACAGCCGAAAGTTCAACGTTTATGAACCCTCCGCGAGACTTGTAAAAGCTATGACAAAACAAACTAAAGTCTCTAGTGGAGTGGTTCCTGCTTCCGCGGCGAGCTGGATCTTCGATTGAAAAGTAAAAATAACGAGATTCGCGCGTATATGTTTGAGCGAGGCTGAGAGCGCTTGAAGCTCACCTAATGACCTAACTTAGAGCATAAATCGAGTGTAGACAGGTGCTACTTCTTCCTAAGCCAGGACAAAGTAAGTCAGTGCGCAGATATCGACGTGGAAGCCCCAAGCTTGACGGCATGCCTCTCGTACGCGGACCACTAGCGCAGGGTTGGCTCACGAGGTGGGAAGAAGTGTGCTGTCGCGGATACTGGAGGTGGCATCAAGATAGGTGTTGTTCGGACTACTTAGCCAGAGTGTGACACCTACAAGGTGCACGCGGTAGGTCAGTCTATGTTCATATATCCGTATAAAGGCGCCGAAAACGCACGGAGAGGGATATAAGTGGCTCCCATAATCTACCCATGTGTATATGACGACGTTGAAGTGCTTGAACCTCGCACGAGCAGAGCTGAAGGGATAGACGACGGTTCTGGCTCGTGGACGGGCAGAGGGGCGTGACGTCTTCGCAGTAGAGCGCATACTCTCGGGCCTCCGCGGCAGATAAGTACTGGCATCGGGAAATGATCATGGAGCTTTAGAGGCATTGGTGGCGCCTACCGGTTAAGGAACACGTTAGGTCAGTGTATGTGCATACATTCGCATGAAGGCGCTTGAAACTCACCGAGCGGGACATGCCTTTCCCATTTCCCCAGTACTCCAAGGCAGCGCTACTCCAGTGACACCCGGTGGAAAAGCCCAGTTCCGACGCTGGCAAGCTCGAGCCAAATCCTGTGCGGGGATCGATTCACTTTGAGGCGCGAGGTACTGGAGCAGATGTGGAATAAGTTTGAGCTGTAAGTCACTGAGCGTTTGTAAAACTTCAGCCCGCGCGCATAACTCACCGAGCCGTATGGACACTTGGCGATTCAAAGCCAACTACTTGCCCGAAGTCGAGACTAGAGAAGGCTGAGCGCTGAATATTGAATATTGAATAATTATGAGCACACGAAGGCAACAGAGAACGCTCACCATGAGAGACCGAAGCTCAATACTTGTCTCATATCCTCCTCGACATCACGACTTCACTCTCTGGTCCTCACGTCGCGTAGCTCTCCACGATACAAACGGATTGACGCAGACAGTCATAATCAGAGGGTGAACCAAAACGTGTATTGAAGGCCAGGGTGGCAATGAGAAAATCGAGACGGGCCTAGGAATGAGAAGGCCACCGCAAGCTCAGCTGAATGAGATCAGGTAGTTTGAGGAGGTACTCACACTACATTCCTCCGGTATCACTACTTGCAGATGCCGAGCGTGACGGATAATCGATAAGCAGGCATCCTGGCTGTGTTGAGGTAGCCGTTGTCGTCGGTCGATGGTGGTGGTGGGAAGGAAACCCGTTGGGTAGATTCCGTCGCCGATCAAATATCTTTCTTTCCTGTCCACTGCCAGCACCGTACTGCAGCTGGATACCTCTCAGAGTCGGCACTGCTATTGCACAAGCTGTATTCTCATGAGATTCTGGGCTTACAATTGCAATTCGGTCCTGACTTATAGACTGTAGCCTAGGTGCTCTGGTGACTCTCCTGGTAACTGCATGGTTTCGGATGTCAAATCCCCCCTCTCTCTCTTTCAAAGCTTCGGTGGACAACTAAGTTTCTCTATTGGAGCTGAGATCGCGTGTGTATCATAACTTTGGGGCGCGCTCATTCGACTCGGTCGTGGCACGATCGGCGAAAATTGGTGTCCAGTTTTACTATTATTCTCTCTTCGAGTTACATCCTGTATCTGGGCCCATCGTTATAGTATCACTCTCTCTCCCGCCTCCACTCCACAAGTCAGAACTCGCTGGGGTCCTCGTTTGGATCGAGGAAATGGTGCTTCGCATTTTTGTGTTTCTTTAGGCGACATGTTCGACGACTCCGTACCCAAGCTATTCACACACAATTTTTTTTCTTAGGCATACGCTGGGCTGAATATGAGTCAGTCACTCGAAGTAAGTACGTGTTCGAGCCCGTCACAAGATGGCTCCGTAGAACTTGTGGTGCGTTCTATCCGACTGAGTTTCGTGTCGTACCCACCTCTGATTATTCACGAAGGGGTTCCACGTTGAAGGTGGACATCGCGTAAATTTCTGTCAGTACATTAACAAATCGAAGTCAAGCATCTTTCCTGCTCCGCATGTTCCTCAAGCGACAGACTGGGACGGGCTCTCCATCCTCCCCTAGATGCCCATCTCGAAGAGTTATGCCCCTTTCCAGCGCCCGCAATGTGACGCTCATTCCCGGCTCCAGCGCCTCGATGTCAAGCCACTGGGTCTTCAGCTTTCCCTGTCTTTCGCACTGGATAAAAGTGTCTCTCATGACAGCCCACTTTCTGTTCTCCTCAGACGCCGTCGCAGAGTCGGCCTTCATGAGATACACCAAAACCTGGCGAAGATCCTGATACTTCAACATGAGTATCATGTCAGTCATCCAGAGCGCAGTAAGTTCGACCGTATTGATAGAAGATGGGAAGCCTTTTGGGCCTATGACCAAGACGAGCTGTCGGAGCTGCGGGTGGAAATCGTTGCTCGAGAGGGTTGACGCAAGCCATTGCAAAGCGCTAGATGCCCTCTGTGTATCGAAAGAAAATGTGATATGCAAGGTCTCGATGCTGTCTGGAATGCCAAGTGGCCCGAACCTCCCAACGGGAGGCAGAGCCTTTTCCCAAGTTCCTGTAGAGTGGGTCAGAAATATTTCTTTAGCAATGATTTGGATTCTGAGGACAATTTTAGACGCACCATCGACATCGTCGGCGGGATCGGTATGACATATGTCCCACGAGAAGACCTTGAGAGATGCACCCGCAAAACGCATGCAATCCATGACATATGAAATAAGCTTGGGTGCATAACCGACCATGGCTATCTCTCGAAGGCGTGATGAATTGATTCCAAAGGGTGAATGAGGGTGCTTAATGGCGGCGTTTAATTCCCTTGCGAACTGCAGCAGGGCTCCACTACTGAGATGCAAGGTGTCCAGGAACAAGGGTCCCTGTGAGGTGGGAAGGCCGGGGATGAAAGGTAGGGAAATGATGCAGGCAGTGGATGTACTGAAACATTGCTCAAAGCTCACAGCGCGGATGTGAGGACAATGGTACAGCATTAGCTGAGCAGGAAAATCCACTACGTAGTGCACGTTGATCTCGACGACTTGAGTCAATGCGAACATGGTAACCAGACAGGAGGTAAAGGCTGGGGAGAGACGGACGATCCAGCCGCCGTCTACAATTCCCATACAAAGTGTGAACGAGTGCAAAAAGACGAGAGTTTGGAGGACCCGCTGGAGATCAGCGTCAGCTGCGCTGTTCGAGAACTCGACATAGTTGATGATCGAAATGTGGCGAATATGTCGTGCAAGGTCAGGTCGAAGGACGCGAAGCAGATCTTGGGCATCTTCAGCACGAGATGGGAATACGATCCGGGCACGAAAAAGCAGGTGGCGCTGAGATCGTGCGGTGAATTTGCGATAGGTCGTCGAGCAGGTGTGCAAGGAACTCGAAGAGTCGCACGCGAGCTCGTCAATGATATTGTCGATAATTTCTTGAGGGATATGTGAGAATACTGCCATGAAGATCAACGTTGTAGCGTACACGTTGGAAAATGGGAGACAGATATATATATGAAGATTAATCGATGGACATCGATAGACGTTCACATTGACGCCCACAAAGGACACGAGGACGAGTGATGTGACACTGTACAAGAGGCGCGCGTCGAAGACATCGCTACCCCGTATTCAAGGCAATTCGCCCGGGTCGAACGTGTTCTAAAGCCCAGGCGCTTGACAAAGGCATCATCTACAACCGTAGATCAACCAGAGGTGGACTTGCGAACGGTCCAGCAAACAGCGTAGGAGGCTCTTTTGGATTCGCAGAGGCTCAACGGCCGGCCGGGAAGAAATAGATTCTTTCGCATTTCTTCTTAAAAAATTTCTGTAGAATCTCAGCAGCAACCCAGTAGAACCCAGTATCCTCGAGAACTTGACATTTGTGGCGCCTCATAAAAGGAAAGAAACCAAGCGGGTCAAGACATCCGACCCTTCGAATGCAGGCGCCCTCAAGAACAAGCCAAGTTATGGATTTTATGTAGAGCTCCAGATAATCGTGCTCGTCGTTCAAGTCAGGGAGCGATGAGCGTGGGCACTTTGTCATCGTTTGGCACGATAATGAACATGCAATGGCCATCAAATGCGTCTCGAGTCTCGACATCGAACGACCACACAGTCCCAGATGCAATGCTTCATGTCGGCCGTCTGAAGTACCTTCAAGAAGTAGTAGAAATGTCAAGAAATGTCGGACGTGCAACGAGAACACTAAGGATGAGCTATAATTTCAGCAACAGAAAGACAATGTACCTCAGGATCCTTCTTGGAGACGAATACAACCCGAGTCGAATCTCGATACCCAATCTCCGTCTGAATTCCCGCCGGGGCACAATCTTGAATCCAGCAGGTAGAGATTTATAAACACAGGTCTCGTCCGGGGGGCCAAAAGGATGTCGACAGTGCTAGCGAGAGTGGCCAGCAGACGAGGAAGTCCAAAGTTCCAAAGTTCGTAATCCGAAAGTTCAAGCGCTCATGGTGGATAGCAGACGAGGAAGTCACGGTCTGAATCATTGCCATCAACAACGATCGCGATCATATCTCCAAACAACTCTTGCTCTGCTCAATGCTGCAGTGCTTTCTGCTTTCATCATGCCGTCTGCTCTTTCCTCGTTGTCCACCGCGTCCTGGTGGCTCCAGAACTCAAATGGCACGTAAAAGTCTACCAGATGGCTATAGGTGGGCATAAAAGGTGCGCGTCTGTATTCTTCAACTCTTCCATTAGCTCATTTCTCTGAGTCTTGCGTGTACTGATGGTGGCTAGAAGGACGCTGAATGGCACAGAGGGCGTCGGACAATGGGAGGACCTTTGGGGAGCCGACGACATGGAGGTTGCACGCAGGTGGGACTCGCATCTGTCTCCGTCTTATCCTTTGGCCGATGGCTGAATTACTCTCCTCCAGTCTTTACCATTCATCACCGTCGTACCTTCCGCATGATCTTGGACACTTTTCTTTCGTTCGATCTGCGCGCGAATTACTCGAGCGCTTCAAAAATAATCAAACCTTTCTGATCACCAACCGTCGCGCGAGTGCTCCTCCAACGTCGAACAAATACATCTCCCTGCGACGATAACCGTCCCCTACCCCGTGTTTCCGAGGCACATCTATCCAATGAGGCCTCCACCAATCAGACGTAATGACGTGTTGGGTCTGCAGGGTCCACGAGGTATTAATGGACGCATGCATCCTCTATCGATCATCAAAGCACATTAAGCAAAATGCCCACCACCGAGCACTCTGGAGTATCCTTCGTTTCAAAACAATCCGCGGCGGAAGGCCGAAACGTCTACGTCTGGTCCACAAAGGATCGCAGTCTCATACGAACAAGTGAGCGATCCAAGTTTTTTGCTCCCTCTGCGCGAATTTATCCCATTTTTTTCACAGGCTGGAAGGTCTCTGAACAACAACCCATGACAATCTCTCAGATGTATCGCTATCTGAGACTGGCATGGAAGGACTCTGTTGCCTGTGATGAACCCCGGCCTTACTATAAGATCGAGGGAATATGCCGCGCCGATATCAGGCGATGCGGGCCTGTCCTGCAGTATACTGTCATTCCATCTATTCCACAGAGCTCGTGAAACCTGGGGATCATTTTGCGTTTTGCGATGCAAGTGAGTCATCGAAGTTCCGTATTTACCTTATTGCGCTGTTTCCTGACGCCGACCTCTCGATAGCTGGAGACATAATTGACGACGAATTCTTCACCTTCACTTTTCTCTGGCTTGGAAACTATTCCGAGAATCTCGATGACATGGAAGGCCATAATCCAGCTATCACTTCTCTGGTACGCCATTATCCCTTGAGCCTTCAAGCGGGATATTTGACTGGATACTAATGAATGAACTCTGCAGACTGAGATGACCGCCGAGATTAAGAGCGCAGTGCTCAATCGGGATAAAATGCGATGCAGTGTCGCCGGCGTCCCTCTCCACAAGGACGACGCAAGAGTTGCCTGCATTGTGCCCCCTGCACTGCGCTTTCTGGTCAGTATGAGATCCATTACTATTTCTCCGACAACACACAGCTCCTTCCTGTACTTAGCTTGGCCCTCACCATGTGGCACAAGGCAAGATCTAAGAACAGTTCAAGACAAATAAAATTAACGACAAGTCCCTGTACAAAGACCTCATAAGTTCCGCAAACTGTCTAACCATGCATCGCGATTTTGTTCAAGCGTTCCAGGAAAACAAGATATCCTTCGACGTGGATGTTTGTCTTCCTTTCCAAGTCCTTTGAGTTGCTCACCGATGCGTTCAATATTTCGCAGGATGGATACAAAATCATGCATTTTAATCTACCACCCAACCTGGACGTATCGCTCATTCAGCCGTCCCCTGATTCCTTCAACTCTGGTTCTCAAGTGAATGAGGCATACCTTCGATCACACTTTTCGAGGTGCCTTCTTCAGGCCATGGGGAACGGCGATGTCAAGGACGACATCAAGCTCCCAGACATTTCAGAATTTCTGCTTGATCACGAGATTCGCAGTGTCCGCGCTATCAAGCCATCTAACAACATCTGGCGGGATACGGATATTGGCCGCCTCGTTTTTACCTGGCTCAAGGGCCGCGAACCTGATAGTGACAATGGTGAGGCCCGTAAACCTGAAGAAAGTGACGATGACGGAAGCGACAGCGATGGATCCGACTCGGATTCCAACGAGGACGATGATTCTGACAGCGATAGTGATTTGAGCTCGGACTACTACAGATATGAGCAACCTGTGTGTGATGGCTATTGATATATTCTCTGTCGTCTCCTGTGACATGGAGAGAAGTTGGCGTAGACAGGAAGTTGTAGATGAAATCGGCTCAATTTATATATATATACACCAACTTTTGAGCTCGGCGATTAAGTAGCATTCGTGCCCCCTCCTCACGGTTGCAAACATCCTGTCGACTGCATTGGAGGCCTGCATTTGAGGATGAATTGGAATGTGTCCCTTATATTACCCTCCTGTAGGTGTCGTAATTGTCGCTCCTGTCCTCGTAAGTAAAGTTGACTTCTTATCAATCAGTTCGACCGTTCATCACCGGGGATTAGGACGGGGGAACTGCGCCTTGCAAAATGAGGTCCAGATACTGAATGAATCGTGAGCATCAGATGTTTAGAACGATTCAACTCACTTGTGAACACTGTGTAGTCCCGGATGGCTGTGATCGCGTACCAAGAGCCACAATAAATCCGCTCCGCCTATGAACGAAAATTGAGCACGCGTAATCGCACCGAGAAGAGTGAGAATGACCGGACGACTCACGCGTAGTTGCCGGTATGGTTTGGGCGCCTTGGTCAGAGACAGGCGAGTACAGGTCCTGGGAGAGTAGAACAGTGCTTCAGCTGATATCGTCAGAGAAGAAGAAGAGGAAACAATGACAATCGAGTTTTCAGTAGTAGCATCAGATTTCTTTTGGAGGTACATATCTGAATATACCACAGAACGAAGAGAAATTGTTCTGGTACCCAGTACTAGATGGCACAGCCGAGTGCTACGGGTGGAAAATCCATATTAGTGTCTACCGTACCCAAGATGATGCGCATCCATACGTCCAAGTACTCCTCGCAATGCCAACACCGTAGCTTAGGTGGTCATCGTAGTCGTCGATCTCCCTGGCTTGCAACTGCTCGCAAGGACATCTAAAAGCCATGGCAAACGAGCCTTATGGGAAAATACCAGGATAGCAGGATGTCGTTCATCCGCTGTTGCGGCCATAGTAACCTTCTTCAACTGTAGCCATAAATCGTACAGTCACGGATCCCCGTGGCGCTGTTTGAGGTCTGTTCATGGCACGACTCTTACAGACGTTGCGGCTCAAGCGCTCAAGTCCCAGGTGCAATGATTCACGTCGGCCGTCTGAAGTACCTTCAAGAAGTTGTAGGAATGTAATGTCAGGAAATGTCGGACGCCATTGCTGCACTTTGAATGAGAACACCAAGGATGAGCCATAATTTCAGCCACAGAAGTTGAACAGAAAAAGGTAACATATCTCCAGTCTTTCATATCCCCGTTGGAGACGAACACAACTCTTCGACTGACAGAGTCGAATCTCGATACCCAAATCTCCGTCTGAATGCTCGCCGTCGGGGTGCGATCTTGCATCCAATGTATAGAATCATCGGTCTGAGGCGGCAGCAGGGCAAGTTCGTAAACCGAAAGAAGCTTTTCAGTAAGTTATACACCCGGCCGGGGGCCAAAAGAGTGTCGACAGTGAGCGCTCATGGTGGTCAGCAGACGAGGGAGTCACGGTCATTGCCATCAACAGCGATCACGATCAGATTCAAACAACTCTTGCTTTCTGCTTTCATGTCGTCTGTGTATATCAATGTCTCATTTTTCTGGTGTTTCCTGGCCAAGTGGCTCCATCTTCGTCTAGAGAATTTTCAAAAGGGCGAATGGCACGGAAGGGTTTATAAGACGTGGGCATAACAGGTGCGTATGTATTCCTCTCTTCTTGCCACTAGTAGCTCAT
Organism: Asterophora parasitica; assembly: GCA_018282005.1. NCBI lineage: Eukaryota > Fungi > Basidiomycota > Agaricomycetes > Agaricales > Lyophyllaceae > Asterophora > Asterophora parasitica. The sequence continues at coordinate 14,119 of JABCKV010000232.1, forward strand.
TTCTCTGAGTCCAGCTTTCACGGTATGAAGACCCTTACGCGCTCGTCTTCGAGGACGTCAGTGTCGTTCTTTCTCCCTCACAAAGCATTCCACGGGGGTTTGAACCGTTCAGCAGCTCACCTCTTTGCGCATGGACCCCTGGTTCACGCTTCGTTCAGACCTCCCAGGATGACCACCTCACTTCTCGATGTCCTGCACTCATCTCTCGGAGCTCTACAATCAGCCTGATACGCTAGCTTCGTTGGTACCGTATGCCAAATCTCGGCGATGGCTAGAGGAAGACTTTGCATTGGGTATGAGAGCGGGATACAGCCGACCTCGTCATGTAAGTGAAGCTCTTTCTCGTCTCCGTATTCTCCTTCGGTGGCTGATGGTCGATTGATCTGCTCTCCTTCAGTCGTTGCACCATTGATTCTCTTCATGCTTTTCTATTTTCACACTTTGAATGCTCTTCATGGTAGCCTTCATACTGTTCTAGTGATTGCGCGCACTTCCGGCTTCGTTCGTTTTGCGTGCGACATAGTCAAGTTCTTCGAGAAAACCTTTCGCCAAAACTTTCTGATCACCGATCGTTCCCCGCGAGTACTCCTCCAACATTGAATCCATCTCCCTCTTCGCTTTCCAAACACCATTAGGCGCTCGGATTACATATAGCCTGCGGGTCATCTGGTCTCTCTCGCAACCTCAATTCGTGGGCTCTTCAACCGGTGCGACAGGAAACTCTACTTCTTCTCACGGAGACCGACTCCAGTGTTCGCCACTCGGAGCCATACGATCCTCCTGGCGCGCGTTTACCGATGATGGCTAGGAGGATGCTCAACACAGAAGGCGTGACAGTGAGACTGGGAGGACCTTGAGGTTTCACGCAGGTGGGACTCGTATCGTCTGCGTCTTATCCTTTGGCCGATGGCTGATCTACTCTCCTTCAGTCTTTACGCCATTCATCACCATCATGGCTCTTCCCTTGTTACACCTTCTCGCTATAGATTTCGTACATTTCGCATGATCTTGGACACTATTCTCTTCGCTTGATCTGCGCGCGAAGTACTCGAGCGCTTGGAAAATAAATCAAACCTTTCTGATCACCAACCGTCGCGCGAGTGCTCCTCCAACATCGAACGAATACATCTCCCGATGATAACGGTTCCTTACACACCCCGTGTTTCCGAAGCATGTCTATCCAATGAGGCCTCCACCAATCAGACGTAATGGCATGTTAGGTCTGCAGGGTCCACGAGGTATTAAATGGACGCATGCATCCTCTATCGATCATCAAAGCACATTAAGCAAAATGCCCACCACCGAGCACTCTGGAGTATCCTTCGTTTCAAAACAATCCGCGGCGGAAGGCCGGAACGTCTTCGTGTGGTCCACCAATGATCGCAGTCTCATACGAGCAAGTGCGTGCCCGAGTCTTCCCAGCGTCTTCTCGTTCCACACGAATTGATGTAATATCTCACTTTTCTTTGAAGGTCTCTGAACAGCAACCGATGACAATCTCTCAGATGTATCGCTACCTGAGGCTTGCCTGGAAGGATTCTGTTGCCAGCGACGATCCCTCACCTTTCTATGACATCGAGGGGCTATGCCGCGCCGATATCAAGCGACGCGGTCCTGTACTGCATATGATGTCGTTCCATCGCGACCCGTCCTCCCCGATGATTACACGGAGCTAGTGAAACCTGGAGATCATTTTGCATTTTGCGACTCGAGTGAGTCGTCACGCCACACTTACTTGCCTTGATTGTGCTGTTTCCTGACACCGACCTGAGAGAGGGAGACATAGTTGACAAAAGCGTCTACAAGTTCGCGTTTATGTGGCTTGGAAATTATGTTGAGAATCTCGTCTACATGGAAGGCCATAATCCAGCTCTCACTTCTCTGGTACGCCCTTATCCCTTCGAGATCTTTGAATTGCGGGATAATCAATGAATACAGACTGCGATGTCCCCTTAGATCAGGACCGCAGTGCTTACTCGGGATGTAATGCGATGCAGTGTCAGCGGCGTCCCTCTCGATGAAGATGCCGCAAGAGTTGTCTGGATTTTGCCCCCTGCACTCTGCTTTCTGGTCCGTTGATCAGATCCATTATTCCTGCGACCACACACACGGCTGATTCCTGTACCTAGCTCGGCGCTCACCGTGGGGCACAAGGCAAGATCTGGGAAGCCTTCAAGGCGAATGAAATTGACGACGAGTCGCTATACAAGGACCTCATGGTTCCCGAAAACTGTCTAACCATGCACCGCGATTTCGTTCACGCGTTCCGGGAAAACAAGATCTCCTTCGACGTGGATGTTTGTCTTTTTTTTCAAGTCCTTTGAGTTGCTCACCGATGTGTTCAATATCTCGCAGGATGGATACAAAATCATTCATTTCGATCTACCACCCATGCCTAGACGTATCGCGCATTCAACCCTCCCTTCCCCAAGTTCACTTCCTCGACCGTGACGCCGGCTCTCAAGTGCCCGTTAACGCGCTATACCTTCGACATCATCTCTCGAGGTGCCTTCTTCAGGCCATGGGGAACGGCGATGTCAAGGACAACATCAAGCTCCCAGACATTTCAGAATTTCTGCTGGACCACGACATTTGCAGTGTCCGCGATATCAAGCAGTCTAGCTCTATCTGGCGGGATACGGATATTGGCCGCCTCGTTTTCACCTGGCTCAAGGGCCGCGAACCTGAGGACAGCGATGATGATGACGGAAGCGACAGCGATGGATCTGATTCTGATTCTAATGAGTATTATTATGATTCTGATAATTCGAGCTCGGACTACTACCAATATGAACAACTTGTGTGCGATGGATATTGATCTTACATTGTCCATCGTCTAGTAGTATCAGGTGAGAGAGACTATTTCTTATCTCCGTATTATCCTTTGGTTGATGCTCCTCTCCTTCAGTCACCGCATCATTGATTCCTTGACGGCGCTTCGCATGTTGAAGTTTTAATGTGGCTTACTTTCGTGGGTTTGCTCGCGTGAACGCATGTGCACACCTTCCGCTTCGTTTAACTCGCGCGCAAAGTAGTCGAATCGCTTGTCCTGCTACCTTTCTCTTGTCAAATACCATTCCCCACCAGCACTCCTTCGACATTGAATCCATCTCTCTCTCTCCTATGACAGCCGCTCTAGTGGTGCTACTACCACTGTGCCGCTCTTCCGAATCACGTATATCCAACGAGGCCTCCTCGACGTAATGGCATGTCAGGCCTTCAGGGTCCACGAGGTACTTAATGGACGCGCCATCCTCTCCGACACATCGAGCAATATGTCCATCTCTGAACACTCTGGAGTTGCTTTCGTCTCGAAGCAATCCGCGGCGGAAGGTAGGAACGTTTACGTCTGGTCCACACAGACTCGCAGTCTCATACGAACAAGTCAGTGATCCACGTTTTTTCGCCCTCTCTGCGCGAATTTATCCCATTTATTCGCAGGTTGGAAGGTCTCTGAGCAGCAACCGATGACAATCTCTCAGATGTACCACTATCTGAGGCTTGCTTGGAAGGATTCTGTTGCCAACGCCTTGCCCCGACCTTACTATAACATCGAGGGGCTATGTCGCATCGATATCGAGCGATGCGGGCCTGTCCTGCAGTATGATGTGGTTCCAACCGGACCCGTCCTCCCTGATGATTCCACAGAGCTCGTAAAACCTGGGGATCATTTTGCGTTTTGCGATGCAAGTGAGTCCGAATCGAAGTTCCGTATTTACCTTATTGCGATGTTTCCTGACGCCGACCTCTCGATAGATGGAGACATAATTGACGATGAATTCTACACATTTACGTTTCTCCGGCTCAAAAACTATGTCCAGAATCTCGACAAAGTGATTGAACATAATCCAGATATAACCTCCCGGGTTCGTGAGATGTTTGGCAACAATTGCTGGGGCGTCATGAGAATTAATGAACTCTGTAGACTGCGATGACAGTCGAGATGAAGAGCGCAGTTCTCCGTCGGGATAGGATGCGCTGCAGTGTTACTGGCGTCCCTCTTCACAACGATGACGCAAGGGTTGTCTGGATTATGCCCCCTGAACTGTGCTGTCTGGTCAGTCAATTACATTTATTTATTACTCTGTCCGAACACTGTTGATTTCTCTTCCCAGCTCGGCACTGATCATAAAGTACGTTCTGACGTCTGGATAGCCTTCAAGACAAACAACATCACCGACGAGTCCGTGTACAAGAATCTCATGGTTCCTCAAAATTGCCTCACTATGCACCGCGATTTTGTTCAAGCGTTCCAGGAAAACAAGATCTCGTTTGACGTGGATGTTTGTACTCTTTAGCCATGTAGGAACCTCCGCTCACCAATCTGTTTATTTCGTAGGACGGATATAAAACCATTCATTTTAATCTCCCACCCAACCTGGATGTATCGCGCATTCAACCGTCCCTTCATTTCCTTGACGCTGACTCTCCAGTGAATGAGCGTTACCTTCGATCCCACTTTTCGAGGTGCCTTCTCGAGGCCATGGCGGGCGGCGATGTCAAGGACGACATGAGGCTCACAGAAATCACGAGGTTCCTGTTTGACCACGAGATTCACAGCGCCCGCGCTATTAAGCGGTCTAACAATATCTGGCGGGATATGGATATTGGCCGCCTCGTTTTGACCTGGTTCAAGGGATGCGAACCTGACGATAGTGGCGGCAACGATAGCAGTGACGACGGAAGTGACATCGATGAATCCGACTCTGATTCTGATAGTGGTACTGATTCAAATTCATACTACGAACAACTTGTCTGTGAAGACTATTGATACTTACATTGTCCGTCGTCTTAGGTCGTCTTAGTGACGTGGAGAGAAGTGGGTGGATAGCTGAGTGTAGACAGTTGGCTGTAGATGAAATCCAAGGACGACATAAGGCTCCCAGAAACCACAAGGTTCCTGCTTGACCACGAGATTCACAGCGCCCGCGCGATTAAGCGGTCCGACAATATCTGGCGGGATATGGATATTGGCCGCCTCGTTTTGACCTGGTTCAAGGGATGCGAACCCGAAGATAGCGATAGCAGTGATGACGGGAGCGACTTCGACGAGGACGAGAGTGGTTCTGATAGTGATTCAAGCTCAGACTATGGGTATGAACAACTTGTTTGCGACAAATTTACGATGGCTATTTATAGTACATTGTCCTTCATCGAGTGCATATCACTGCTGGCACAGGCAAGTGGTTCTCAGAAACCACCAATTAAAATACTGTTTTTGTGCTTCTAATATGTGTATATCAAAAAGTATATAAAATATATTTCTAAAATCACTTGAAAAGCACTTTGGGTGATCTCCAAGTGGTTTTTATCATATACTTTTCCTGGTTCAATTGGTGCTTTCCAAAAACCACTTGGTCCACCAAAGGAACAAAGGGGAAGTGATTTTCAGAAAGCACAAATTGATCCAGGTAAAGTCTTGGTTAAAAAACCACTTGGAGAGCACCCAAAGTGCTTTTCAAGTGGTTTCAAGGATATATTTTATATTATTTTTGATGTAGAACATTGGTGGTCATTGGTGGCGAAATGAGATAAGATGCTCCGTTATCAGTGATTACTAATCAATGACGTAACTCAATGAACATTGGTGCTCATTGTCAATGATATTCTACAGTATCCCAACAGTATCCAGCAAACTCGGCCAATATCCAGCGATATCCAGTATTATCCACTGATCTCCAGCGGTATCCACCAATATTCATCAATATTCTTTCCAGTCCCGGGCATATAACTCAGATTGATGATGTGAGGTAACACTGCGACGACTGGGCTAGGGTACCGGGTACGCCTTATTGCCTCTCCTCTCTCAAATACCTCCTCATATTCTCTACCAACACCCCCACACTTGTCCCAGTACCAGATTTGGATAGGTCTTGACACGACGTGGCATTGCAACAATGGGTCCCACCTGTGCATTTTTGGAGTTCTTTTCCCGCAGATCCATCTCACAGTCTCATGCAGGGCACATGACATACAAACAATTTCAGAAACTTGGCATTGCTACCCAGTGCCGTCGCAGCAGAATCACCACGTTCGATATCCACCCTGGGTACCGCAACGACATCGCGGCGGTCAGAGATTTCGGCGATGACAATCTGATCTTGCTATCGTTGAGCTGGTTCTCGAGCTCGGAAAAGATATGTGAGTGAGGACGTGTCTGGGTGTACACGCTGGGATGAGGCAGAATATCCGAGTCTGCGCCCTCCTTGTCTTGTTGCCATTTTTATGAAATTGCTTTTGTGTCTTGCGCTAGATCTTTGTGCATGTGTCCGTGTTCGGACGCTTCGAGATCAACCTCATGTTTGCCTCGTTGTCATCTGGTTGCATTATAAGCTTGACTTGAGCTTGGCCGTTCCCTTCAGTTCGTTTCCTAGCGCCCGTCCGAGACAGCTTCTAGAGCTGCGTCAAAATGAGGTTCGTCCATTGGTATGAGATTTCCCCGCCCATTCTCATACTAGCTCTTGATAGCGAGAGTCCTCCCATTGAAACATCGCCAGACGATGGTCTTTGCGATAAGCCCAAACCTATTGACGTATGGTTCGAGGATGGCACTTTGCTCATCAAGGCAGAGGGCACGGAATTCAAGGTTTATCGCGGCATCCTGGCCTCAAAGTCCACCGTCTTTCGGGATATGTTTGAGCTCAATCCGCACACCACTCAAGAGGTACCAGTTCTGGAGCTGAGTGTCTCTGCGCTGGACCTTGCGTTCTTCTTGAAGGCTCTTCATGACATCGAGTTTGTACTACTAATGCCTTCAATGATGATAGATCTTCTCTGACATAGAGTCGTAGCTTTTTCCTGCCTCCTAGATTCCCCAACGCGGCGCCATTTGCCATTGTAGCGGGCATACTACGTCTCAGCGACATGTATGACGTCCCCAACCTTCGAAAGCGGGCCATTGAGCACCTATCTGTGGTGTATCCTACTAGCATCGCAGAGTGGGACTCCTCTCCTCAGTTTGAAAAGATGCACATCCTGGACCATTTCGGTGCGATCAAGCTCGCGAGGGATTTCAATGTCTCATGGATCCGACCCATGGCTATCTATCATGTCGCATCCCTGTCCTTCAACGCGACCTTGTATCGTTGTCTACGCGACGCAAACCTGGATCCCCAAGATGAATATTTTGTCATCAGAGGCATTCGAGCCCTGAAGATGCTGCAGGCCCTATGCAGCGGACCCGACATAGCAACAAACCCAAGGAAGTGCCAATCGATAGAAGTTTGTCGTTCTTTACTGAAGGCAAAGCGGGCTGCGGTCTTAACTGACGATGGGGCCGACCCACTGAAGGTCGCGGCATCATACTCTGACGGGTTCTGTGGTTATTGCATGACATTGGAAGCGCCCCTCGCAAGGGAGGGCGTGTGGAGTCAGATTCCTGCATACCTGGCTGACGCGCAGTGGGCTGAGTTGGCATTGGAGAAGCGACGTGCGACGTTCGTGTCTAAGTAGTCCTTTAAAGCTTTACTTATTACTTACCTTCTTCACTCCATTGCGACCATTTCTGACATACCTCACTGACTGTGTGTAATCATTGAGCTTACTTCGACAGCAGAAGGAAAGCATTATGGAAGAAAACTAATGTTAGGCATTGGTTAGGCATGATACCATCCCTACTTATTCCAAGAGTCAATGCCGGGGCTCACTGCTCGGTTCATTTCATACTAGATGGATATAGGCTCATTCATTTGAATCGACCACCCACATCTACCACCAACTGCATAGACTATAGCGTATTCAGAGGGTTCCTGCCATATGATGGCAGGATTCGCGATATCAAACGGTCGAAGAACATCTGGCGAAATACGGATGCTGGCCGCCTTGTTTTCATCTGGCTCAAGGGCCACGCACCCGAAGATAGTCGCAACAACGACTACTATAACTCTGACTCTTCAGGCGGTGATTCCGACGATTCCACTTCAGAATACTATGGCTACACTCCATACAATCGGCTTGTCTGCGAAGGTTATTGATAGTATGATATTATTCCTTCCGCTACAAATTAAATATGGCACCTCGATAGCCATTGCTCAGTAGATTCCAATCATCATGTAAATTCTGGTATGGGGATATAATCAGCCGTCAAGGCTTTGAGAGCCGTACCATATGAAATAGTGGGTGTTGTCCTTGAACCATTGCATCTCATCCTCCGTCATATCCGGCACGCCACGTCCTGTTATCTGGATCCCAGTACGACGAAGCCCGACTAGCATATCATCCTCATCCACTGGATGTTCCGCCAGAAACACCTTCCTCCGCTGCACCATCCTCTTTAACGCTGCAATGGAGAACCCACGGCAATCCACGAGGTCCAGACACGACATCTCCTGCGCGGTGAGCAGGGGCCTCGAGGTGCGCGGGTGCGGAGCGGAGCTGCCGAGCGCGTCGAGCAGCTCATCGTTAAACGCGATGCAGTGATCAAACTGGAGTTGCGGGCCCTTCTAGGACGAAAGGGCGCGAACAATCCCCTGTACATCGGACAGACCCTTGAAATATATAGAGAAGCAGGATCCAAGGGGAATTTTCGCCAATAAACCGCACTTGGTTATGTGGAGGGATGTGGGGCAGAGGTTATCAATGAACGTCTTCGTGGCTTTGGGGTCGACGTCAGTGAGGCGTAGTCGCTGCATCGAAGGGACGCTGTGTACGACTATATCCGAGGGTTGTACGATGCAGTCAAACGAGGTGTCTTCGAACTCCACTGTGATTATGTTGTTCAAGAGGGGAATGGCTTCGATGAGTATGGAATGCGGATCGAGTGCGGATGGCGATAGAGATGGAGAATAGTTGGCGACGCGGAGAGTAGAGGACCGGATGTAATAGCTGTTCCAGCGTGAGGCCCACCATTGTGCGTTTGCGACCAAATCAAGGAAGGTCCACCCGCTCAAGGTCAGCGTCTTAAGCGCAGGGAATGGAAACTCGCGTTGCTGTGTGATATGAGGAGCGAGTTCCAGGTCGCTCGGGAGGGATGCCTCCAAAGACAGTGTGGTGAGCATAGGCGCAGCGTGATAAAGATCGGCGGAAAGGGAGGGGAGCGAAGAGGGATACGCGACGCTGAAGACCAGGGATTTGCATCGATGGATGTGAGGTGCAACGAGGTCAATGATCTGCCTAAGAAGCACCTTCTCCTCCTGCGGCGCCCCGACGAACGAGGTGGAGTGGCGCCTCGCCACGGTGATCTCGAGTGGGCTTTTGTCATGGGAAAATTCGATGGTGGAGCGGACAGAATCTGCGATTGAGAAATCCTTGTCGTCATAGAAGATGACTATGCGCGTCCAGCAGTGAGGAAGGCCGCTTATCGCGTCTCTCCAGTGCGCCGAAACGCGCTCCAGAGCATACGGGAACAGGGAAGGACTACAAATGTCCACGCTCTCCCAAACTTCGGGCCCGAGGGCAGGAGAACGGACGATTGCGATTTCATCGTCGTCTCGGACAACAAATTTTGGAGTGGTAAATGGAGGAGGATTATGCGTGCGATTAAGCTGGTAAACGTAGTTGAGAATGTCGAGCAGAACTTCCAGAGGAAAATCCCTCGTCGGCATTTCCATGATGGTTTTGACTTTTCTGCAACTAAGTTGTGTCAGAAGAAGCAAGGTGAAAGCAGGAGCAGCTGGAAACTTGCCACCCGCCGTCACCCTCGCCTGGGGGTCCCACGTCCTGTACCGTCAAACCGATTCTTGGATGAGCACACGACGCGTCACGAAATCAGAAATGATGAGGTAGGATGAGGTGTCCGAGTCGCCGGTGTTTGGGTAATCCCCCTGCGCCAAACAAACACGATAAGATGCAATGACTTTGTGCAATGAAGTTCTTCCTCAACTAGGAGTTCCCTTGCAAGCACAGAAGTACTTTCTGCCCAAACGACAACGGGCGTGAATATAGATTGATGGCCAAGGAATCTCCAGGACAACACTGTTCATTGGACATGTATATTTGCTTTACGCCACATTTAGCCATATGTCATTGCGCCTGCGCCCGAAAACTGCAACTGATAGAGCACGACACAGCACAATCTCTCGGTCCACCTCGAGTTTTGTTACCGCATTTTAGCGTAAACTATCATGCAAGCTTAGTACATTTCTGGCGACTGACATATCTCAAGTCAATGCCCGAAAAATCATGGAACCACCAAGCAAAACGACAATCCATGGGCACATGGTGTAGTTGGTTATCACGCCCGCTTAGCACTATCGAAGCCGTTTGCGGGCGGTCCCCGGTTCAATTCCGGGTGTGTCCACTGTGCCTTATGCGGTTACTCATTTTAAATTTGGTTGATAGGCAAACGATCATGCTACATACATAACGAAGGGATGTTTTTGAACGACCGATGCGGTCCATGCTGCGGGAACCCTGCGACGCTGCACATCTTTGTTTTTCGCATTTCACATGTGCTCATTATAGATGGAACAATGCTGCATTACTATTAGGCAATTAGATATATCCAGAACCACACATGATACCAGCCGTACGGCCCACCAAAACTCGCATCAAGAAAATCCAATACCTCCTTCAGATGTTCTGAACTCAAGCCCACAACCTTCTCACAGTTCACAACCCCATCGTCCCCCGCAGTCCCTTCCACGCCTCCCCCATACCCACCACCACCAACACCGCCCAAACGTGCCCACAGAACCACAGCATCACACTGCCCCACGAGCTCCGCACGCACGCGACGTACGTGAGCCCATCAGCACTGCTAGGCTGAAGTGGTCTTCGTGCACTGAATGGAGGAGGACTCGACGCCCGGTGCGACGAGGAGGAGGTATCCGAAGTCGAACTCGAGAAGACACGCCGCGTGAAGGATGCTACAAGTTCCGCTTCTCCCTCCGTGAACGTAGAAGGAGAAGTGCGGATGCCTAGTGTCGAACACGCGCACGCGACTGCAAAAGCAACCACGCGCAGGATGTGCGGGTACGCCGGCATTGCGTGATACTGTCAAGTAAGCGGCGCCGCGGTATCGGTGAGTAGGGGGACCGAACACCAGAAAAAGAAAATAAGTAGCAAGATTGTAACTCACGAGACGTGCATTCGATTGCTCTGGATCGCGATACTCCTGCCTGGGAGACAACACATGCATTGGCCCCATACATCGAGTGTTGGACAAGACACGCGCTATACCTACAACACCAACTTACTGGAACTTAGACGCGTCAGCTAGACTCACCACCGTCTCCAACTCACCCCATCCGCCGTGGCCCCCAATCTACATACTCACAGTATCCTCCCCCCGTGCGTCTATCACCATCTTTAACCTCATCGCAACCCTGTTTGCAAATTCATCAAGCTCGGCATGATCTTCACCCAGCCTTTTTGTAGCACGATACCCAGGAGTTTTCGCTAAGCGTGCAGGACGGAAAGAAAGATCTAGCCAATTGGCGTCATGGACTTGAGTTAGATGGGGGTTACTTACATGTGAGGCATCGATGTCGTTTGATCAAGTTCTGGGATTGAATGTGGAAAGGGCAGTGACCCAGAATCTTATCGCATTTGTTTGTACCGGGGGAATCCTCCAGATATGGACGGGTCGGGATTCGGGATGCTCCTCCGTCCGCAAAAGCACTACTCGTGCACTACTACTTAGTCTCCCAGTCTCTTTGCTCGAGAACACGCTGCGTCTGGGTCTTCAAGCTTCTAGCTCCACCACCACACAGGACCTCATTCCACTTGACGATGGAGCACGACCCCACGCCCCTTATCCCACCTGCCGACGTTCTTAGCGGTGAGAGCGTCAGCGATGTGTTTTCGTACATTACATGCACAGGTAGGACTATGCGTAGCAGTGTGGTGGCAAACGCGTTTATCGAGGGCTCAAAACAGTATCCGACAACCTGTGGCGTCGGCTTACCATCATCCTAGTTTCCATGCAAAATCTGGCGATAGTCTTAGCCTGCTGCCTCAACAGTAGCTCGTAGGACAACTCAAAGGGTTCAGATTTACACAGGTCTCGTCGGACCAAGGCTCATGTAAGTGCAAACTGTTACTGACAGTGACCTAGGCCTCTGACCTTGTCTCGATGCCAGAATCTTTGAACGATTTGAAGACAATCGTTCAAATGTACAAAGACTCCCTCCGTTTTCTTCAGTCTGAGTAATCACATCAACTGACTTGCTCGCAGCGCACGTTCAACCTCCTGTGTTTAAATTTAGTGAACCACCACCTTCTGACGACTAGTCGTGCCTAGCACATGCCTGACTACCTTACGGTACCGGGTATCCTCCCGTTTCTCCGCCAGTCACAAATTACGGGGACCCGGATAAGGGAATCTGACAGAACTTGGCCTCTGGGTTGTTGGGCGCCTGAGAGCTTTGAAATAAGCTATGCAGAATGGCGCTTTGTGTGGTCTACATACTTGTACGTTTCATGTTTATTGAAAAGGTGCAGAAATAGCTACAGAAGCAATGGATACAGATTCCATCACGATGATTCTCGTTATAACTTATTGTTCATACCGGACGCACGCACTATCGAGACTTCACGAACCTACCACGTCTGAGACGACCAGATATCCTGCACTTGAACCAGCGCAACTGTCTCTCCACTCTCAGTCGTCACCAGGAATAATCGAGAGGAAATCGAGGC
>JABCKV010000233.1:0-11214 GCA_018282005.1 Asterophora parasitica
TAGATGAGTTTGCGACGATGACGATGGCCGCCACCCTCAATTTACTGCCTCTCCTGCTCCCCAATCTCACCCATGTTCTCTCCGTCTTCACCATCAGCGCTCTCGCCCTCTTCCTCCACCCCACCCTCCTCCTGATCCCCATCCCTCCCCTCCCTGAGGCGCGCAATGTTTCGCGTCCAGTCGGAAATCGCCTTTGGGCCCGGAAGGCGCCAAACCCCCACCCAATCTGCAAGCCATCGTACTAGCTTCCTATACTCCCCGCTTGAAGCGTTGTACTCCTCCTCTACCCACTCTTCCAGCTTGCGCTCGCGCTGGGCGCGCAAGAGTTCCCGCTCGCGGCCGGGACTGACATTGCGGTCTTCTTCGGCTTCGTGTCCTTCAGCTCCCTGCTCTACAACAGGAGTAGAGCCACGATCCCCGCGACCCGCAGTCCACCGCTCAACAAGCACAGCCCTTCCCGTAGCCTCGCGCCAAAGCACCACGGCAGCGCTGATCGTCTGCCGTCCCGGCTTGACCCCGATCTCCCTCATCCATGCGAGAACATGGGCCACCTCCGCGCCACGCCCGAGGACGCCAAGTAGGAGGATGTAGTTGAAGTATGCCTCGTTCGTTGGGATGATGGCGGGGTAGTAGGACGTATATTCGTGGTCTGGTTGTGGGCTCGGCGCTGAAGTGTCAGTGGAACGGCGCAACAGAACAGGGACAGAACGTCTCCGCAATAACACGTCCAAGGCGGGAGCCTTCCACCCGTCCTCAGTCCGCGCATGCCACGGTGGCAGTCCCATCCCGAACCCGAATGGTCCCAAGTTCCCTTCCGGTGTCCGCACGCTCTCAACGAGCGCCTTGGCAGGTGGCTGCACGCCCAGAAGCTTCGTGGGATCACGCGCCGCCCCGAACAAGGCGCGCTGGAAGACGAGGAGCGCGTGGTTCCAAGGGAGTGTGCCGTGCCATAATGCGGGCTTGTAGGGGTGCGGTTCTGCGGCATCTGGGGGCCCTAGAAGGGCATGGAGGTGGGATCTGTGGTCGACGCGGATTCCAGAGGGGGGAGGAGAGGCATGGGTATCCGTGTCAGCGGTGGTGCTTGGCGTAATAGGGGTGTTTGCATCTGCAGAAGTCTCTTCATCTACTTCCGCTCTTTTCCCCAGCCCCATCTCCCATCCAATCCTGAGCACCGCCCCCCTCACCGTCCCTTCATCGAGACGCCTCGCCAGCCTCGCACTCTGCAGTAGTATACTCAGCGTCCTCGCATCGGGATGTACGTTGTATAAGGTGGACATCGCGTCGAAAAGGGCAAAGACGACGTCGGGGCGTCCAGAGCGGTTGAGGGCGACGAGGAGGTCGTTAAGTGTTATGGATGTTATCGGCAGCGGGGCGTACGGTCGTCTCCTCCTCTGGGTTGTTGAGCTCGAGGTGGGAGAATTGGACGGTACAGACAACGTGCGCCCTGAGCCGGCATATTCTTCAAGAAGGGCTATAGCTTGGTGGGCCTTTCCGGCCCTCACAAGCGTGACCATCCCCGCTGAAAGTGCCTCCCTGTCTATGCGCAACCCGGTGCGCCGGAAGGCCACCCAGGCCGTGAGCGCGAGGGCATAGTCTTTGCGTGCGAGGAGACCTCGGATGAGAACAGTGTGGGTTGCTGTAGTTGGGGCTAGGCGGATGTTGGGGACGGTGTGCGATGAGCGCGAGGAGGTGGAGGGGGAGGTGGAAGAGGAGACAGTGGTGAAGAGGGATAGGAGAGAGGCCGATGAGAGATTCACGTCCCGTGTAGCCACAGCGAGTGCGGAGGTGAAGGTGTAGATATCAGTTGTTGGAAGGGTGCGTTGGGTGACGGATGACGTTGGGTAGTGCTTGGGTATACGTGCGGGTGCGGGTGATGAGGAGGGAAAAGTGGCCTCTGAATCGGGAGACGCAAGTAGCGACCGTAGGAATGTGAAGGCAGACGCGCGGTCGTCTTGTGCGGCAAGGAACAGTGTATTCGCGCGGTGCAGCGGGTCATCCGCATCTCCCTCCCCCCTCGGAGCCTTTGCATGGATGTCATGCAAGTAGTCATGAGCTTTGTGTATCGAACCATTGCGAGAAAAGACTCGGAGGTAGGCCTCGAGGTGCTCTTTGGTGGGCACCACGCCCTCGCGTGCCATTTTCTCCCTCAGATATTTCGTAAGTTGCAGGGTCACGAATCTATCGTTCAGCAGCGCTTCATACGTCGCCGGTGTGAGTTTGAGCTGACGAGCATCCATTCTCTTGAGAACATGAACCACATGATTTGCAGTATCCACGGAGCGCGTTGGGGTGCACGCTAATGCCTGAAGCAAAAGGTTGAAGTAAAGCTGAGGATGGTCGAGAGGTGTGGAGAGGAATTCGTCAATGATGCGGTGCATGGGGACGAGAAGGTTGAAGCGCGCGAGGCCGAGGAGGGTGAAAATGAACAATGGCCCTTGCACGGCGCGTGGTGCAACAGGAAGATGGGAAAATGCAAGGTCTGGTGCGACGGGGAACGCCGCGTCCTGTGTGCGAATTTTGAAGGCCAGAAGGTAGAGAACTAGCCAGGAGGGGAGGTGACGCTGTGCATTGCGGCCACGAGATCTAGTTTCCTGTGTTTGGGAAGGGTGTACGATGAGCCCGTGTTCTTGCATGATGGACACGGTAGAAGGGAGGTTGGACTCGACCAGAAGTGGGCGCCAGTGCCGGTACTGCTCCACAGACACACCATGACGGCTCAGTGCAGCAGGGAGATCAGGAGAATGCGGGGTGCTGAGGGCCGTGATGAGGCGCCATATGGGCTCGCGCGTTTCCCGAAGCAGTGCGTCGACGAACTTCGCTGCCTTTATGGGACGCGAGTACGTGGAATGTGCGCGGCGTAGAGCATGACTCCGGAAGGTATGCTGCATACGAGAAGGGCATCTGCGCCACAGTGGCGTTAGCTACGTGGATGGAAGTAGAACAGATGGCTCACCTGGCCTTGCGCGCGTCGGCGACTGCTTGAATTGTGACGACAAGGCCATCATTCAAGAAATTTGACTGCTGTGCCGCCACGGAACAAATAAGGCCAAACAAAAATTCGTGTTTTTGTCGTCGACCACCATGCCCTGTATTCTCTTTGTAACCGGTTTCCATCCAGCAACCCGCGCTAGGGACCTTGCTTTGGAATTTGAACGGTGCGTAGAATCTACATGTAACTTATAAGTAATTGTACTGACACTTGACTGACTTTTAACTTCATTTGCTACTAGATTTGGCCCCCTCATACGCTGCGACGTCCCTGCGCCACGCAACCCCAATGCCGTCTCCAACGCGTAAGCAACCTCCCCTTCGAAAATATTTCTGTTTCCTTGTGTCGTCGAGGTAGTTTCGAGCCTAGCGCCATCTCGTGAAAAACGATGCACGAATTCGAGCTTTGCTATACTCCTGTGACCGGGTCGAATCACTACGTTATCCGTAGTTTGCGCATGTCGCCGACTAGATTGCGAAATATCCCGAAACCTCGAACGCTCAACGAACGACTCATGACCGCAGTTTCGCCTTCGTCGAGTTCCGCGCCGCTCGCGATGCAGAGGACGCCTACTATGAGATGTACGTTTCTCTATCCTGCTATACTGTGCCTTTCCTGGCCGCTCAGCTCGTTTTCAACTGTAGGCATGGCCGCACCTTCGAACGTTCCCGTCTAAGCATCCAGGTATGTTCCTTTCATCGTCTTATCTGAAAGTCAAGCTCACCTTCACACCCAGTGGGCCAAGAGCCCCCCCTCTTCAGGACGCCGCCCCGACCGCCGTCGTGCCGACCCGCTGCCTCGCTCTTCTCGCGACCCCAGAGACGGTCCCCGTGACCGTGGCAACAGAGACCGTTCACGCAGCCCGCGACGTGACAATGGACACCGCCGAAATGAGAGGAGGCGCTCGAGGACGCCCGACCGCGGATACGCAGATAGGAAGGGTAGGAACGATGCAGGTGGCGAGTCGGGTAGGGATGGTGAAAGTGGCAGGGATAGGGATGGCGAACGGGGTAAGGATATGGATGAAGAGAGGGATAAGAATGAGGACAGGGCGAGGACACCGCCACTTGTGCCTGCGGAGAGGGAGGGGAGTGCACAGACACCTCCTCGTGACGTGAGCAGTGATTGAGTATTGACTGCCGGTTGCTGCTCCGTTACCATTGCGGCACGTTCAAATTTCTTGAACGGGGATTGTTTCTCACAACTCCTGCCTTGTTCCCTTCGTGAAAAGTGTCCTCTTTCTCATTTCCGCTTCCATCCTTGATAGATACGCAGCTTTACGGTGCGCTAATGTTTATATCAGATCTAATCTCATTCATTTTCAGCATGCTTTTACTTCTTTCACTCCCACATCTGAACTTGGGTATCGTACCTGAACTGCCTGAAGCCTTTTTCTCGACTTGTACGCTCTTGAGTCGAATTTTCTTCACGGTGACTGGCTATTCTAGTACGTACGCCAAGGTACTGCAATGAGTACTCCAGTTTCTAGTCAAGCTGGTCAACGTCGAGACTACGGTCGGTCACCGTCCTTTCTCTCCCACTGTCGGACCCCGTCTCCCGCGCAGGCCTAATTACTCCCCTGCCCAACGCCGCCCCCCGCGCAGGCCTATTTACCCTGACTACTCTCCCGATTCCTGAACTCGGGGTTCTCAAGTCAGTGAGCAGCTTGATCGGAATAGCCTTCAGCGTGCTGCTTGGATTGCGTGCGACGATCATGTCCTCTCCGTCTAAATCCCGGCGGTCCACCGCATTTTCTCCCCCGCCGTCCAACCCCGTCCCCCTCGCAGGTGCATTTCCTCCGCTGCCCAACCGCGCCGGCCTGTTGACTCTTACTGGTCTCGTCCTGACTCCTGAACTCGGAGTCTTTCTGAAGTTCGAGAGCAGCCTGAGCGGAACAGCCGGCGCCAGCACCCTCAGGCCGGTTGGGTTGCGTGCCACGAGCATGTCCTCTCCGTCCAAGTCGCGACGATAGATCATCACTGGCGTAGTGCCGGACTGAGCGACGTGAATGTCTCGATCGCGTGGAGTGGGAGAGCGGGTGAGAAGGGAATCCTCATCGAAGGAGCGCCCGCTTTTACGATACCTGTCCCAGGCCTGCAGGCGGCTGGCATATGCCGAACCGCGGGTGGCGAGGAGAGGGACGGAATTGCCGGTGGCGACGTCGGTGTTGGGACGAAAGCGGGTTGTGGAGGGAACGGCAGAGACAAGGGCGGAGGAGGCAATGCAGGTTAGGGCGATGGTCTGGGCGGATGTGACTTTCATACTTGGTTTCAGACCGGCTGAAATTTGAGTTGGGAGGTTGTAGACGGGGGGAACGTTCAGGCCAGCTGAGTGAGGGTCAGACTACGGAAGGCGGGAGTATTTAAACTATGGTACGGCTCAGATATCAGGGGCTGGTTTTAGCATCCGTGTATCATATGTGGTAGATGGTGACGACGAGGCGATAGTATCTCTTCTCATCGCTTACCCTGCGGAGACAAGCTTTGCTTTGGTTTGCAAGGCTGTGCCACAAAGTTGATCATACATGGATCAGTCACAGGCTCAGGCTCGCAGTGATGCACATAGGGCCATGCATACTACATAGTAGTTATGCGTGAGACAAGATATCTGGGTCAGATACGTAGTCGCGAAAAGCTAGCGTCGGCTCAGAGGACTTTGATGTATCATGTAGCTGGGATGATACATATGCGATGTCTCTCGGTCAAGTATTACCATTGAACCGAGGTCGTCCTATGCAGCCCACACCAAGCCTACCCGATATACAACTCTGCAACGTTTACAGGCCCCGTGGTAACGACTGCGTTCTCGTTGGTACATGTGCTGCTCTCGAGGGGAAGCCGGGCACAAGGTCGAGTTCGCGAATATCGACGCCTGCAAAGTCTCGGTTCTTGACGTGCCGGCTTTCGAGTTCGCGCGTCGCGAGCCATAAATGGAGAAGCTCGATGCAGTCCTTAGCCTAAAAGCATAAATTGAGTATCTGGGGGCAGGTAGGGACAAACAACGTACGACAAAAAAGAGGCCAAGGCCAAGCGCATTACGCCACCTGGGGACAGAGAGAGGATCAGCGATGGGATAATTAAGGGATGACATCCAATGAAACCGTACCAGACAGGATCTGCTTCAGCCCATGTCCTCGTGCCCCTCCAGCTTGCCCTCCACACCATCCCCAGCGCCTTCTGTGCTTGTCTCACCGGGCCCAGGTTCTCCCAATCCACTGATGACCCTCCATATGGCCATCTCAACGCACTTTGCCCACTGAGCTTGGGGCGCACCGCCAGTAAGGTGCGCAAGATATACGAGTGGCGGGATATCGAGAGTAATAGAGAACCCATGCGTGACGAGATGTGGGGGATAAGCAGGGCACCGCCTATGCGGCGCCCCAGCGAAGAGGTGGAGATGGAAATCTGCTGCTCGGCAGCGGCGACCGCCTGGTCCTGCTCGGGGAGCTCCTCCTCCTCTCCTCCATTTGCTCCATTACCATCTCCGCCAGCGCCTTCCGCGCCTCCTCCATTACGTTGCCTCTGCTGAGCTAGTCTGTCCGGCTCCTCCGCAGCGACATTCGCCCGAATACGGATGACAATCGGCCACCCTTCCCATGCATTCACTCCGTTTGCTCCCCTGGCTGCGACAGCGCGTGCGCTGGGGGGCTGAGCCCCGAGTGCCCATATCTGTAGCCTCGTCCATAAGCGGTGGTATATGGAGCGCACGACGGGGATGATGAAGAAGCCAAAAATCGCAGGCGTGGGAGGCCATGTCCATAGCTCGCTGTTGCTACTGTTTCCTGTGCTGTAGGTGAGGCGAAGGTCGGTGAGAGCGCTGGTGGAACCGAGACGGTAGTTTATTGGTGGTGCGGGCGGCCAGACAAGGAGGATGGGGATGAGGGAGGGGATGAGGGATGGGGATTGAAAGCGAGCGAGGATGAGGGAGATTGGTATGCTGGGGAGGTTGATGTATGTCGTCCATGGCCAGTTCGCGGGGTTGTCTGTTAGAAGAAGATCAAACATCCTTCATTTCAGACCTGGAAATCAATATTAGGTTTCGAGTAAGGGAAATGGACGTACTCCTCTCCCAGGAATTGCTTTATGGCCCAGGCGCCATATCCCGTCAGGACGACATAGATTCCTATACCAAGATGACATGAGTTGCCGCCGCCGTGTTCTTCAACGATTAAGACGCACCCGATGCAAAAACAGCCACAACACCGGCAGTCCCAAATAGCGTTATCATCCGCCCCACCCGCTGCAGCACGCCGTTGCCCACCCCCATCAACCGCAAAAGCGCCGGCTTGCGGCTCACAAGTTCGTATTGTGTGCTGCACTGTGGACATTTGAGGGCGTTTGGCGCACGAGCCGAGTCCCCTTGTGAAGTCTGTATCCACCGGAGAAGGCAAGCCTCGTGCGCTACGAGGGTGCAACTGCATGGGTGTGTCCATGCGCGAGGAGGATCTTCGGGTGCTGCGGGACAGGTTACTAAATCGTTGAGGTTAAAGGAACTGAAAAGGCAACACTTACGGGCATCATATTGTTCTTCTTCTCTGCAAATGTAGCAAAGTTTGACCTGAATGAATGTCGTCAGTGAGCCTGAAGTACGTCGGAGAATGGCCAAGGTGGTGCCATCATTTCTACTGCAACGTACACGGAGATCGTCAACAGTGGGTATTCGGGGAGAGTTTGTCTTTGGCCTGTGATTCATGCTGAAAGTATTGAGTCGAGACAACAAGCGTCCTGGAAGAGATGTGGCGGAGCGGAACGATTCAGATTTGTCGCACGGCCACAACGGACGGCGCGTAAGTAGCCGCTCGCGCGTAGTGTTAATGCAAAAAGTTGAAGGGAGGAAGAATCGATATAGTGGTACATATGTACAGAGTAGTTGGTGGTGGTGACCGAAGATGGAACAGCGGGCGTAAGAGTCGTGGTGGTAGCGGTGAATATAAAGTGCTTTAGTGCGCCTCCCTTCAACACCGCCTCATCGAGGGTCAGAAATACCTCCAAGCCACCTTTCATAATTGAAGCCAACGGGTAACCCCTCCCCATGCCTCCCATCCAGATACATCGTGTTCCCGCGTTCAATGTACGCCACAAACTCCTTCGGTGGAACCGCGTCATCCTGCCAGTCGAGTATCTCCCCTGTTGCCGCGCGGATGGCCGTCGAATACACTTCCAAGTCCTTGCGTTCACCCATCGTGGTAGGCGCATCCAGAAGCTCTTGACATTGGTCAATGTACCTACAAAGGAGATACAACACACGTTATAGATCAAAGCATTCGTGGAGGAGAGGAGGTAAAGGGAAACGAACCCTTGGTACTCTGCTTCCTCAGTTTCGGACACGGTCGGCTCCAGTAGCTGCATCGCGATGACCTCCGTGGAATGGCGATCAAGCTCGGGCACGGTGGTGCTCCGCTTAGTGTCGGGCCTTGCAACGGGTTTCCCTAGTGGTTTTTTGGGTGCCGGGTGGGGATGCGATGTGATCCATCGCCGAACGCCCTGTACGACACTGGAGGTACGAAGTTGTCAGCGATCCAGCTCGAACATCATCGACCATTATATTCGTACCTTGGATGTCGGGGTCGAATCCGATGCCCATGAGCCTCGAATGGACTATGATTAACATCCTTCGCGGTCTTCCTATAAATAAATGTACGCATCAGCGTCGATTTGGGACAAATGCATGAAGAAACGAAGACCTACCCAGGAAGCTTCAACGTGCTGTTCATCGAATACACAAAATGCTTGCCCAGTGACGTGAACAACAGCGGGCGGTAATACTCGACCCAAAAGTCGCCTTTCTGCTTCACATACTCCTTTAGGGCCTTGTCGCAGTCTTCCAGTTGGTATGGCGGTGTGAGATGTTCTTCGTGGAACCACTTCTGGTAACCACCTCTGACTGGCGGGTAGATGATAGTGCGCTCGCCTTGGACGCCTAGGAAGAGGTTAATCGCTGTTTGCTTGTCGGCGTCTACCAAGGGAGTGAGATTGAGGTGAAGAAAGGATGAGAGAAGCGTAGGCTCACCGAGAAGGGAGTTCGTGTAGAACCGACGGATGTTCTCGATGATATCCCGGGAGTGACTATTCCAGTGTGGCATCCGCCTGTATGTCTCCACACGGTTCACCAGCGCACTTCCCGTATACTGGAGCGCAATCGCTAAACGAAAGGTTCTAAATACCGTAAACTTATCAAACTGCAGAAACACTCACTGTCACCGTGATCATGGTACATCTCAGTCAGCATATTGACTGCATCCGAGTCGAACGCCAGGTTAGGACTATCCACGACCCCGAGGGCATACAACTGGTGTCCCAACGCACGCTTGCCGAACACGAACTGCGCTGCGTTCGTGCGATCCAGACAATCGACACAGTTGGTCCGACAAATCCCGTTCTGCAGCGAAATCGTATTCCGCCACAATGTCCTACCACGTCGTAAGAAGTGTGCATTACTTGAGAAGGAAGGTAGGTCGTACTTACTCGCCATCCGAGTTCTTGACACAGTGTGCCTCGTTCTGCAGGAAGTGGGAATATGGCTCGGCACCAGAATGGAAGAATCCTGTCATCTGGATGGACTCCTCTGCGATGTCCTCGAGGTAGCTGATGACGTCCTGTGTCTTTCTAGCTTACCACGTCAGCTTAATATCGATGAAAAGAGCGCGACGTACTCTTTGTATGCCCGTGACATGTCCCATGCTCGATACACCATTCTCTTATCGCGAGGCAGGAACTGGTTGAGGTATTGGACACACTGTGTGTACTCGTCGAGAAGCTTCGATTCTCGCGGCACAGGCTCCCTCCGCTTGATCAAATTCAAGATCGTAATTGGGGCGCCATAGCGCCTGAATAGGTCGTCAAAATGTCGCGAGGCGGCGGTGTAGAACGGGTCCACAACACTGACTGGGCTATCTCAGCAAGGCGAAGGATTTACAAGGAAGGACTCACTTTCAATTGGCGGCTTCGGGCTCATGCTAGTCGTTTCTTGGGTCCAGTATATTGGAATGCTTCCTCGGTACTGGGAGGCTCCTTAGATTCCGTGCAAAGCCACGAAGAAGGTAACTCACCTGGACATAACTTGTGTAATTCGGGCTCGGGCGCCGAGAGGGCAGTCTGCCCGTTTCGGACTCACCGCCGCGAGCCGGATAATAGAAGGGTGTGGTCAACGCCTCCCCTACGATCTGCTCCGTCTCCACTTCGTTGGCGACATTTCCCTAGACGACAAATGAGCTTGAATGTCGACTCGTTGTGTGGCACATACCTACCTCGGCATTGACCCCTCGTTTCAGATAACGGGCACCGGCAAAGTGACGAGACCTTCGTGCGATGAGGGTCACGAACACAACGCGGCCAAGTACGGTCAATTCTTCAAAGGAGTTCTAAGATGTCATAACCTGGAGCATGAAGGATAACTCACTAGCTTGGTCGACATGACCGTGCACAAGTGGTAGGAGCCAATGGGGACTCAATGTCGGGATTTCCTGATTCGAGAAAGGTGCAGACATGAGATGGAAATTCCAAGCGAAACGGTCTGTGAACGTCCATTTGCTATCGACTGGACGACTGGAACCGGTCAGGTTGTGCTGCAGCGTTGACGTGAGGTCGTATGTATAGCTTGAAGCAGGTCAGGGCAGGAATGGCAGTAGGACTGACAACACACCTGAAATAAAAGTTTTTGGACATGTCAACTTGTTTGAAGATATTCATAAGGCGCTGCTCTTCTGCAGGTTTCTCGACCTTGTGGTTGAAGCAGACGGGAACCGCGTCTGTGCTTTCACAGTGATAGAGGTAGTGGCCTCCGAGCAGCGCGACCACGGATCGCTTGGAGATCAGAATCATGTACCAGCCAGCCGTGAACCGAATGAAGCCTATGATATGTGTGGGTTAGATTTGGATGGTTTATTGACCGCACTTACCAGCGATACCGAAGACTACGCGCGCCTTACCCAGCCCTCCCGACGCACGGTTCCCGTCATCCAACATTTTCAGCATGGCGCTCATCTGCTTCCCACTATATTCGACTTCATCCTCAACGATGGTCAGCTCATCCTGAGTAGTGCGGTCTATCTTGATAATTCGATGCCTAGAGTCAGCTGCGTTTGAGGCGATGATGTAGAAACGCAAGCGATTCTCGTAGAGGATGAACTTGTTGAAAGCTGAGGGTGTTCGGAGTGCCTGTTTCGCTGGTACAGTAACGTAGACATCAGGCACCGCAGTCTGGCCTACGTTCGAATTCAGTTCGTC
>JABCKV010000233.1:11491-26560 GCA_018282005.1 Asterophora parasitica
ATGCCTAGACTTAGGAGCCAGACTCCCATCGAAATTTCCTCCTCGCCAGAGCCTGAACCAACCCCGAGACCTGGCAAACGCGCTCAACGGACAAAGGCTGGTGTCAAGAGCGCGATAATTGAGCTCACGGACTCTGAAGGCGACGAAGACGCGTTATTTGCACACGTCCGACCAACAATGCCCTTGACTGCTATTGCGGGGCCATCTTCACGGCGAACGCCAGCCAGGAGTGTACAGCCCAAGATCGGGACCTCATATTCAGTGGAGGAAATCCCAGCGACGCCCCGAGAATATACCAAAGCGACTGCTTCGAAGCCCACTCCCCTATTCATGCCCAGCGACGATGAGAATACGCGTGAAAAGAACGATCGAGCTCCCAGCCCGGCGCGTCAAGAAGCTCCTGTTCATGTCGATTTGGCGCGAACTTCACCATCTCCTGTTCGCGATGAACCACAGTTGGAGCCCGAACGAGTTGCAAGTCCCGAGCCTGACCCCCAATCCACGGCTATGGCGCGTATTCTCGAGATCATCCCCGACGTCGAACCCGAATACCTTCTCTCCTTCGTCACGAAGTACATGCTCGAGCACCCAGACCAGATGCTTGAAATGGTAGTCGAGCAGATTCTGCACGCGCTTTTCGAGGATTCGACGTACCCCAAGGTCGACCGCATGGGGAAGGGAAAGCGCAAACAGACAGAGGCTGTAGCCAAGGCAGCAAGTAGTCCTGCAAAGAAAGCAAAGATTGACTATGCGGACATGAATAGGCCGCTCAACGGCGGTGTGCACTATCCTGAACTTGCTCTGGTGCGTATACACTGGCGGTTATTTATCTATGCACAGCTGAAGCCTGTTTTGTTGTCAGGAGCTTCTCCAGACCGCGTTTCCATTCATTCCGAAACCCCACCTCCGTCTCCTTCTCTCACGCCGAAACGGGCTTTACGCGCCCACACATATCTCCATTCTCGCGCAGGAAGAGGCGTTTCAGCGTCAACGTGACGCCGGCGAGCCAGTGGTCTTGCCTTACAACCGACGCGTCACGCCATACCGGCCGAAGGGCAAAGGGGCTTCAAAGGTCGACGACGAGCTTGAGGCAGAACGTAAATGGCTCGCAGAACACCTTGCCGGCAAGGGAGCCACCGCGAATGGCGATGCCTCTGGATCCAATGACGCGGACGACGAGGGGTGCGAAGACGGCATTGAATGCGGTTGCTGCTTCTCTGAATACCCCTTCGTAAGACCACTCCGTTCCCTCAATTTAAAAGCGTCGGTTAATTCTTCCAATAGGATAAACTTGTACAATGCCCTGAAACGCACCTCTTTTGCAAAGGGTGCATGAAGTCCTACGCGGAGACGCTCCTTGGCTCGCACGACCCGAACATAAAGTGCATGGACCAGTCGGGGTGCAAGGCGCTCATTCCAGAGTCCGAGCTCAAGCGCTTTCTTCCAGAGAAGCTCATGGCGTTATGGGAGCGCGTTAAACAGCGCAAGGATTTAGAGGCCGCGGGTCTTGAGGATCTCGAGGAGTGTCCGTTCTGTGAGTGGGGATGTGTCATTGACAATCCGTACGAAAAGCTCCTACGGTGCGGGAACTTGGACATTTGCGGTGCTGTAAGCTGTCGAGGGTGCAAGAAGCTGGTGAGTCCATTGTGTGGGGGGTGTGAGCTTCTCTGATGGCGCTATGTTAGGATCATCTGCCCAAGAGCTGTAAAGGTATTATTTCATTTGCTTTACGCCGTGTTTTGTACTTATATCGCCGCCAGAAATGGAGGAGGATAGACGCCTTGATGGAAGACATGCGGTTGAAGAGGCCATGAGTACGTCCGATATTCCTTCGTGTTGTCAATCGTAGCTCACCTCAATCACTTGCAGCGCAGGCCCTAATGCGTAATTGTCCCAAATGCCAGAAATGTAAGTATCTAATTCTTTCCAGGCCGCCTGCATACTTCCTGGAACATTCTGCTGATCTCGATTTCTTCAGCGTTCATCAAAGAGAGCGGGGTACGCCTTATTGATTGTTATTCTGTACATTCCTGACCTTTCTATCTGCAGTGCAACAAGATGATGTGCCCCAACTGCCAGACATTGTCGTGCTACATCTGCCGAAAGGTCATCAAGGGATACGACCATTTCAACCAGGCATGTATTTTTTACTGTGTTCTATCCGGAGGTCTTATTTCGGTTTTTATAGCAACCTGGCCAGCCGGGTCCAAGCAGCCATGCAGCCTCAGGCAAATGCCTTCTATGGGATTCCGTGGAGCACCGACATGTCCAAGAGGTTGTTGTATATTCGTTCTCGATATTTCTACGATCGCTGTAACGCGTGATTTCAGGTCACGGCCGCCGCTGAGCGCGCCCTCAGAGAGTACAAACGTGTCAACCCAGATGTGGAGGACAAAGACATCAAAGTTGACCTCCCTGTCGCTCCTCCCGCACCTGCTGCCGGTTCCGGCCACCCACAGGCTAATTACCTGCAGCAAATGCAGCGCAACGCGCAAGCCCTGGCTGACCAAGCTGCAGCCGACCTCGAGCGCCTCCGCTCTGCAGAGGCTGCCCACCGCGCCATGATGGAGGAACGCCAAGCCGACATCCGCCTCCTCAATGAGACTATGGTACGGCAGCCGCGCGAAGCTGTTGAGTATGCAAAGCGAGCTAGAGACCTCTCAGCGGCGCTTGGTCATGACCAGGCGCGGTGGTATCAGATGCGCATGGAGGTGCAGCAGGCCCAATTGCGGATGGACCACGCCAGGGCGCAGGTGGTGATGTATGGGCCGCTGGTCGCCGCACCTGCGCCCGCGGCGCCAGTCAATGTGAATATGCATCCTCCTGCATTGCCGCCACCGGTGATCCCACGTGCTGTTCCGGTGGCAAGGAGACCTAGGGCTCCCGCGAGAAGGAGACGGTGAGAGGCGCAATGAATGAAGCCATATCATAATCATATGTATATTTATGACGAGGCGACAATGGTATCCCATCTCGGCGGCTAGCCCAGGCACGGCCACTTCGGTTTCTCACCCGTTTAGGTATCTTCGCAGGTGTTCTTCAACTTCAAGTTCGTCTGTTTTCTTAGTACAGTGGGTGGCGTCACGGTGCAGGTATTCTAACCCGCAAGATCGCAACTCGATTGTAGCGGCAATGGTGTATCTGTACCCGTAGCATACATTTGATGCCATGTATGTCCTAGTACGGCGGCAGGGACACCCGCTTGTTCTTTTTCGCGGGCAAACCATCCATCCATCCCATGATCCATCCTATCCAATTTGATCGGATCATTGGCAGTGTTGGTCGCAATTCGCAATAATCGTAGTAGAATGATATGACCCTATCCCCTTTGGACTGCCAGCGCCACTGAGCTGAGAAATAACATACGCCAATGCTTAGTGGCTTTGCAAAGCACTGCAGGGAGCGTCTTCCATTCCATGACTTACCTTTAAATACCTCGTCCTATAAATTGACTGTGGCATCGCTGTGACATCCACCACGATCACTTGTACTTCATCGACATCTTTCAACTGCTACAATGACCATCCTTCTCCTCAGCGGCATCAGCAACCCCAGTCTTCCTCTCGCTGGTCTCCTGCAAGAGGCAAACGGCCACATCCCTTTCCTCGTTGCCCACAGCACCTGTCCCCACTCTTTTGCTGATTGTTCCTTTTTTTGTTTTTTGTGTTTCCAATCTCATGTTGGTATTTGTTCAAAATTCTTCGTTTCCTTGCCCCGCCCGATCTTGGCTTCTGTATCCGTCAAAAATAAAATATCCACAAAATGCAGAACATATGTATATATATATTACAAAAACAATAGTCCCGTTACCGCGTACGTCGTGAGCGCACCTTCTGCCCATCTTCCAATTGGCGTGTTGCGGCTGGGGGTGGTCCGAGTCGGGCGATCGTGCTCGCTGTACCGGTGTATTGACGATTAAGTGCTGGGGTCGTGCTCGCGTGCGTGGGTCGTTGATGCTGGGCTGTACCCATGCTCAGCGCATCTGGTGGTAAGGGCCGTCGCGGTCGGCTCATTGGACCACCCATGTCAAATTTCTTGCACACACTATGCACCACGGGGCCATTGTCGTCGTGTGCTGGGTCGATGGGTTGCGTGCCGGGTTGATGAATGCTTGTCAGGGCCATCTTGATTGCATGCCGGGGGGTCGTTGGTCATCCTCGGCTCATCGTACTCCGGGAATCGTCGTGCTCGCGCGTACCTGGGTCGTTGGAGCTCGATCGCGGCACTCGGCTCGGCTGGGGTGGGGTGGGGTCGTTATGGTTGTTGTGCTCGCATGCCGGGGGTGTTGGGTTGTTGGGGCTTCACTGTGCTGATGGGCTCATCTGGCTGGGGGCCGTTGTCCGGCTTGCGGAGCAATGCGATGGCTGGGCCGCCGCTGCTGGGTTGTCGTGGTCAGGTTGATGGGGCTGTCATGTTTGGGTATTGGGCTGGGTCGATGGGTCGCCTGCCGGGTTGATGGATGCTTGTCGGGGCCGTGCGTGTCGGGGATCGCTGGTCGTCCTCGGCTCATCGGACCAGAGCCCCGGGGTCATTTGGGCTTCGCTTCAGGTCGTTGGGAACGCTATATTTGCGTGCTAGGGATGGCAGTGATGGCGTTGTCGAGGCAAAGCAGAACAATAGCACTTCCTTCGTGCGTGGTGATGAGAATATGGTCAGCGGAGCTCTGAAGCCTCAGAATGCTCTGCTCCATTCAATTTCCACAGGATACGTATCGCAACAGCCTCGAGTGGAGGAGAAAACTGAATGAGCTCAGAGTACTGAATGCGAAGGATGAGGACGAGCTACGTGTGTGACAGAAGAAAAGTCAAGTTCAACCAGAGCTCAACCACAGACTGTGATCGGATCAGTGTCGGTCCGCGTTGGTCACATAATCGATTTCTCATTCGTGGACAAATTTGTGACCAAGACGCAGAATGACAAAGCCTCCTCCCCTGGAGGGTGGCCCAGGCTCCAGCTGGTTTACCAAGCCTCGACCCTGTCCCCTTTGGAACTTGAGCTTGAATGACAACGACGTCGTCTCCTGCCAGCATGTTAGCCTGCTTCTGGAGATGCCAGCGCCACGAAGCTGAGACATAGCAAAGGCCAGTGCTTAGTGGCTTTACAAAGCGCGCGCACTGCAGGTCTCTGCAGAGGCAAGGTCTTCCATTCCATGACTTTCCTTGTCCTATAAATCGACTATGGTACCGACATACACCACATCACCTTCATCGACATCCTTCAGCTGCTATGACTATCCTTCTCCTCAGCGGCATCGGCAACACTGGTTTTACCCTCGCTCGTCTCCTGCAAGGGCAAAGCACCCTTTCATGTTCGCCTCACGCTCCCCGGCCAAACTTCATGAGCCGTTCAAGGGCCGCTTCGCCTTGAAGGGATTCTCGTAGGTGGAAGGGTCGAACCAATCCGATGCCAACATCGACCGCGTCTACATCGTTGGCCGGCTAAGCTGCCAAATGTCAAAGAATTCGGCGAGCTCGCGATCACGAATGGAGTCAAGCGCTTCGTGCTCCCCAGCGCCACCGGCACGGTGCTGGGGCTGGAGAGGCAGATCGCCATTGGTAAAGAAGAGGCAAGGTCGAGAAAGTGCACCTGAAGGATTAGTTCGAGGCCAATTGCGAGGCTTGGACCGTGGAGTAGATTTCAGAATCAATAGGCTCGGACCGTAACGCGTTACAAATGCCTCGCTTCGAGCTGATAAACTGTGGGATTGAACGGAGACAAGAAAGAAGGGGACAAAAGAGATCTGAAAAAGTACAAAATTGAGAAGCACATGCATTAACTTCTACTGGGGCTGATTCCGATGAGCAGCCCTTCGTTGACTGAAGCCTGGCACATTAACTGGAAGTTAGCTACACAGATGATTATCATCAGTCAACCGAATCGCTGTCGGTCCTTGGGAAGGCCTAGTGCCGTTCAGTCCAGCACTGCCATTGAAGCTCTATCCTCCCGGGGTAACTTTGTTTTATTGAAGGAGTATTTAGTGTCCTTCTCCAATGACCTTACTACAGAAGTGTGGCGCAGGGCTTTGTTACTTTCGTCTGACAAAGAACTGTAACGGAAACAGCTCCGTAACTGGCTGAGGAAGTAAATAAGAGCAAGCTTGATACGGGTAGATGAACGAAGGCATTTGAGGTTTATGTAGAAGAACCTCTGTGGCGAGAACAAGTACAAGATTGCGGCCTCATGAAGCGTCAATCCGAGTGCAAAATATTGTAGCATTGATTTAAATGGAGGAGGAGTTTGAAGAAGCTACCACCAACTTTGGCCACCATTGCCGCCACTGTTCCACCCCCAACCGCTGTTGGGTCCTCCACCACCCCCGCCATGGTTATTCCGGTCGTTCCGGTCGTTCCAGTCATTCCAGTCGTTGTTCCCGCCTCCGCCGCCACCACCACTGTCGCTGTCCCAGTCCCAGCGGTTGTTGTTTCCGGAGCCTCCCCCTCCCCGTCCACCACCGCCCCCACCGCCGCCTCCTGAGCGAGAACCGCCGCCTCCACCACCTCCACCAGAGTTGTTGCTGTTATTCCACCGGTTGTTACTGTTGCCACCCCCACCGCCTCCTCCTCCTCCTCCTCCACCGCCGCCTGAGCCACCAGAGCCAAAGCTGGACCCTCCCCCGCCGCCTCCTCCACCACCTCCTCCACCACCTCCGCTTCTTGAACCATCTCTAATCTAGATGCCGCATATTGATCAGTACCGGCTAGGTAAATTAAAGAACAGGAATTTGCATACCTGGAGGTCATCGCCGCGCTCAATAGAATGGGGTTGGCAACCGCGACGCCGAGGAGGGGAGATACGACGATGATTGAGATTTTCATGACTGAGTAGATTGTAGGGTGTGCGAGTATGGAGTGGTGGAGAGAACCCTGACTGAGGAGTTGGGATGCCATTTGACGCCGATGTCAGAGCCCTTTTATATGCGATGGAAGAGGGGCTGGGAAGGGCAGAAAGCGACCAGCATGTTGTGTGCACCGCCTTGGAGAAAGCTTACGAAGGACGTATTTCTCCTATAGAAACCCACTTTAATCGAGGCATTCACCGAGAGGAGGTTGAGCCAGACGGACAACTCCCATGGAATCCGCTTGAGACGAAACTTTTGTCGAAAAGGCCGGCGAAGAGTAGTGTCTCTTGAAAAAAAAAAAGCAGGTGTCATCTCCTATAGAAACACTTGGGATGAGACAGACTTTCGTCGAGATGTGGGTCGGAAAGGATAAAACGGGCGCGAGGGAGCAACAAAGATCGAGAGTTGCAGTAGGATAATTGGACTTCAAGTGTTGTTTGCCTAGAAGGAGCGAACTACAAGCTTTGACGTCGGCCACTATACCTTTTCCATCCCCAGAGGCTTGAGTACTGAGCGCTCACCATCAGCTCAGAACTCCTCGTCCATCTCTTCGATAGAAGCTCCTCGAAGGTAATGACATGATTCTAGCTTGGTAAATCCGCAGTAGGGGTCGCGACTCTGTCGAGGAATCTTTGCCAAACTACCAGTGCCAATCACACCATTAGCCTGTGAGTAGCCATAGTCGAGAAGAAGGAAAGAGTCCCGATTCACGACACCCGAGATAGTGAGCCTGGCGCTGCGGCGCCAGAGATGAGACATTGAGACAGACTTTCAACGATCTCCAATCATGTGTCGCTCGCCTTGCTTTTGCGACCATATGTAGGTAGATTTTTCGCAATCGATTTGCTTGGTTTAGGTACATTAACTCTATAGAGGGCACATCAGCGACTTGTAAACTTGAGATGTTACTGATCATGCCTTTCCTCGCCTCACATAACCCCCAAACTCGCCTTCAGCTCTGACTCCAAATCGTCCATCCCTCCGTGTTCCTCAGGCTTCAGATGCTTCGCCTCTTGGATGCATCTGACGCAATTACACTGGCCGAAACCCCATGCCTGCAACTCCTGCCTCCGTCGCCTCACGTTTAGCTCAGGGTTGACGTACGTGACCACAAGCTCCTCTCCAGCGGCAATTGCCCGCTTTGCAATCATCGAAATGCGCGACAGAGACGTGCGGTCGTTGTGGCGAACGGACACATTCGGGGTGCAAGAGTGGTTCAAATGCGAGTGTAGAGTATACAGGCCGCCATGTGCCTCCAAGTCTGACGTGCGGAAGGTTCAGCGTGCAAAGAAAAAAGAGGAGATTTAAACGAGACGCACTGAGGCTCATACGACCCAGGCCTCGCAGAAACCCGTCGTAATCGAACAGCCCGGTCTCGATTGTGGCATTCACTGGCTTCTTGAGTATCCTCGCAAGGCTCTTCTGGTCGGATGGGCTCTTGGGCGTCCGAAACGCGTGAATAAATGCGCTATGAGCCTTTTTCCAGGACGCCCTGTCTGGTTCCGACCCCGACCTAGTCAACCAATGAGTCCCAGCTCCCACAACTCGGACCGCCAGCACTCACTCGTTAAAACTGTACTTGAAGCGCTCCTCAAGCCCAAGCTCAGCGAATCCGCTCACAGTTTTCCAATCGCGGTCCTCCTCTTCATGGCTGCGCTGTCCCGCGAGAAGAACACGCGACGTACACTGCGCCAACGCGTGAAGAGCCATCCATTGGGTGTCCTTGATCATCTTCAGCAGCGGCGCGCAGCCAGGATTCTGCGAAGGGCATAGCAGCGGGTGGTGCTTCGCTGAGCGGGATAGACAGAGCCGGTTGCAGAAACGGTAAGGGCAGTGCGGCTGAGACGAGGATGACGCTCCGGGGCAAGGAAGTGTCAACGGCGAAGAAAGCTCGAGAGGCGTCGAGCAGAATCCACAGGCAGCTGAGGACGCTTGAAGGTCATATAAGCTCCTGTAACAAGCACGTTAACTCTGAAAAATTTAGTCTGACGTGAGGAACGCGTACCACTCCGGGGCAAGGATGAACGGGTCCTCCTTCCATATCGTCTCTCCCTGTGCAATTTCCTGCGCCGCAACAAGGCCCTTGCCCTTCCTCTTGTCAAAGTACTTCACTTGTACTTTCGGGGTCCATTTGGGTATGTCCAGATCGGGGATAAGGCGCGATGACGGGTAGACAGCGTCCGCTGCCTGCGGGCTAGGCGTATCGAGGATCAAGCCCTCATTCTGCAGAACCTTGCGCGTGCGCTTCTCGCTGACGGTCCAGTCCTCGTACGTTGACAGCAACAGCGCGTGGGTTTTCGCGATTCCGAGGGTGGGGTATCTGATTTTGAGCGCGACCAACGCAGATTTGAGCTCATCCTCGGATGGGGAAATTTTTGACATGGTGGAGGCTATGGTGTCGGCGCACAGAAGAGAGAAAGAATGGAAAAACGAGGGCGTAACCCTGCGGCAAGGCCTTTGGAACGATGTCACAAAAAGGTAGGAAATAAATTTATCGATGCAGATGATCGCCGACGGGGAAATCGTGGTTTGTTGAAGCCCTTAGATCTAAGCAAAGCCAAACAGGAGCCGCCAGTGCGAGTCCGCATCGACGCCACGCTCATTAGTGTGGCGCTCAAGACAGCTTTTGAAGGGCCCTTGTCGTCCCAGAGAGTTGGACATAAAAAAGACGAGCTGAAAGTCTGTAATTACAAGTCGGGTTCCGGATGTCCCAAATCTGCTAATGGTGTAGCCAATTACGCGCAAACAAAGTCGCGCATTACGCGTCGACCCGGCCATAACCCTGCATTTACCTCGATCCCAACATGGCTCCCCTCGCCGTACAGATCAAGCACGCCGGAAAGGCTTACGATGTCCAGCTGGATCCAGATCTCCCTCCAGCAATTTTCAAGGATGCTGTCTATCAGGTCACTGGCGTTCCTGTGGACCGAATGAAGGTCATGGTCAAAGGTGGTGTTCTCAAGGTAGATCGACACGATGCTGGCTGCATTTAGATGCTCAACTCGGTCGTCTAGGATGATTCGTCGTGGAAGAAGATTGGACCGAAGGCTGGGCAATCATTCATGGTCATTGGTGCCGCTGGTGAACTGCCAAAGCCTCCAACAAAGCCCATTGTCTTCCTGGAAGGTAAGGTGGCGCGGTTATTTTTTTCATTCGAGGCTTACAGTGATCTTTCAGATATGGATGATTCGGCGCTAGCAGAAGCTGTACGTTGCTCACCCACCCCCCGTTTTGTTCCATCTAACTTTGCCTGCAGCTCGCCAAACCTGTCGGTCTTCGCAAGTAAACCTCAAACATCGCAAGTTTGCTTTCGTCGGTATCTCATATGACTTCCTACAGCCTTGGCAATACCTGCTACATGAACGCCTCTGTTCAAGCTCTCCGCGCCATTCCTGAACTTCAAGTCGCTCTCAGCGTGTACGTCATCCTTCACACCCTGCCTTTGTCAGTCAAGGGCTAACATTGGCCATGTTAACGCCCCTCCCTCCAGTCAGCAACGCCACTTCCCGGAGCTCTTCGCGATCTCTACTCCACGATGTCACGCACAACCGACAGCATCACACCCTTGAGCTTCCTCTCCACCCTGCGCCAGGTTACCGTCCCGCCCATCGTGTATACTTTTGAACCTAACTTTGCCCCAGGTCAACCCGCAATTCGCGGAACTGGATCGCGGCTCGAAGCTGCCTGGCGTGGCTGGCGGCTACGCACAGCAAGGTGTGTTCCTAACAGCTTTATTTTCTCCCAGCTCAACCAAATTCTTTGTAGACGCGGAAGAGTGCTTCGGCCAAATCATTACCACACTCAGGAATGTACCAGGCATTCCTGCCGCTGGCTCCTCTACGCCTTCTGTATCAGAACAGGCCGCAGCCAATCCCAGGAAATTCGTGGACCAGTACCTTTTGGGTGAGATGCGTCGAGAGTGAGTTTCTTAGCCCATTTCCGTAGATCTTCCATTGATATCAATACAGGCTCACATGCGATGAGGCGCCGGCGGAAGAGGCCTCCGTTGTGCACGAAAGCGTCCTCAAACTCGAATGCAACATTGACATTTCGACGAACTACATGCTTACGGGAATCCTGCACTCCCTTGACCAAAAGGTCGAAAAACGCTCGCCCACGCTTGGGCGCGAGGCCATTTACACTCAGAAATCACGGCTCACCCGCCTCCCGGGTTATCTCGTCGTACATATGGTCCGCTTCTACTGGCGGTCGGATATCCAAAAGAAAACCAAAATCATGGTACATCTCCTCTGTGGCCATCAATCCATTATACTCCTGACAAAAATCCATTTGTGTAGCGCAAGGTCAAGTTCCCTCTGGAATTTGACGCCCTCGACCTCGTCACGGACGACCTCAAAGCCAAGCTCCTCCCCGCCTCCCGAAAACTCAAGGATATCGAGAAGGAGCGCGCCGAGCGACGCAAAGTGCGTAAGCGAACGAAGAACGCGTCCGCCTCCGCCGCCGTGCCTGCTCCGCCGGTAGCCACCACCGCCGATGTCGAGATGGGAGATGCCACGGCTGTTGCACTGGTCGAATCACTTACGGGCGAGGCGACTCTGGAGAAGGGCAAGCCGATTGCCGGGGGCGAGCTCGAGGACGAGAGCGTGTATCGGGCAAAGGAGAGAGAGGAGCTGGAGGAGCTTGTCAGTGAGGATGTAAAGCGTGATATTGGCGCGAGCGTCGGTGGACTGTATGATCTTGTCGGTGCGTACTCGGATCGCTCTTTCTTTCTCTCTCTTTGGAGGTGTACATATCAGAACTTATTCAACCTCTTTTAACATAGCCATCGTGACACATAAGGGAGCTGCGGCGGACGGTGGGCACTACATGGGATTCGTCAAGAAGAGCGTCTTCCATGCTTCCAAGACGTCTCCCTCTGTACACCCGACTTCACCGGCAGACACGGCGTCCGCTGGCATCAGTGCCCCGTCTGGCTCTACCCTTATTGAACTCGACGAGGACGACGAGGACTGGTACAAGTTCGACGACGACAAAGTATCCATTTTCCCCAAGGAGAAATTATCTACTCTAGATGGCGGAGGTGCGTCTCATTAGTTACATGAATTTCCATGTTGTGGTGCTGATCATTACGAATAGGCGAAGATTCGTCGGCCTATGTATTGCTTTACAAGAGTAGATCGATCTGAGGGTCGATGGCTTGTAATGCGGAGTGTTTTCTGGCTTATGGCTTATAGATCGTCATCTACCCGACGCAATTTTACTCCCGCTTTCGTCTGCATGTGTACTAATTACGAGTCACCGAATGCATTGTGCAAGATTGTGCAGTTTTGTTACAGATTCGAGGATGGAAAAACTAGAGATACAATACACGAACCACTTCAAGCTAACCTAATCATAGAAGACAAGCGCTCTCAATTCGATGGACTGCCTGAGAGGCGTTCCCTCAGGAGTCGTGGGATCCTCGAAGCCCGTGTGTGGAGTGAAGACTGCGACGCTGCCGTCCTGGACCGAATCAAAACTGTAAAAGCACGAAACCGTTCCGTGAGTTGCGCTTTTACCCGAGTTTGGTTGCAGTTGCTGCCTTACCATTTGATCAAGATAGCCTCCTCCGGGGTTAGGCCGCGGAAGTATTTCCATTTATGATTAGGACTGTGCTTGACACCGAGAGTCTCGCCCTCGCGATCCGGGTATATGAGGGCAACGGGAACCACGTCTGTCTTCGGGTCGACGCTGCGGTAGTCGCACAGGCCGAGAGGCCAGTCGAGCGCGGGGTTCGCGATAGGGCGCCAGAGGTTGATGATCTGGAATCGATGCTTTAGCAGTTCCGGTGCATCATCGGGGACGTGTCGATGGACGCGGGCGATGGAGGACTCGGTGGTCTGGTCAACGTGCGCTTGGGCGACGGGTTGGCGCTTGTCAGGGCTGTCGTCGATCTGTCCAGGGCGGCGGCGACGAATTGCTGCGAAATGGACGTTGAAGATGTCGTAAGGATGGGGCAGTGAGCCACTTACTATGGTCAAAAAACACAACTCTGGATGCACCCGTCACCTTCTTGAGAAGCTCAGCACTCTCCGGATAGTACTCCCGCTTCACATCTTCGTCGTTTGTGAAAGCAGTGTGCTTAGCCGGGTGGCGCACGAGTTGAAATCCTGCGGTGTCGAGTGTGGCGGCCTCTTCGTTTCCACGAAGGTCCTCGATGACCACCTCTCTCTCCTCTTTGCCATAGTTACTTTCGCGTTCGCCAGTCTTTGAGTTAGCGTTGATGTGGTGGAACGCGCGCTCGCCGTGTTCAGGTGGGATGAGGAAATTGAGCTTTGCAGTGACTGAGGAGTTGGACGCTGTGGTAGCCATTGTGGATAATGAATGAGTGGTCTGTTGAGACCTAGTAGATGTCTTTTATTCTGTGCTCACTGTGCTAGCTGATAAAGCCAGCGTTCACCACTGCAATAGCTGATCAAGCCAAGGCTGCCAAACGCAATCCATCACTCCGGTTGCGTGCTCCAGCTTACAAACCATTATACATCTGACAGATTCGGGTGGCTGCGGTGTGCTTCTCCGTTCATCACTTTGGGCGTACTAGCTAGTCGACTGACGCACGGGCTCTAGCGAAGTTTGCACCGTAAAGTTAAAGGTGCGTCTGCTTCACTGATTGACATAGAGATTCCAGTCTAGGGAGTCTCGGCAGACTCCCTAGGCTGGACTCACTTGTCGAACTGCAGTTTCTCTGTAGGTCCTAGAAAGGACTCAAGCACCTTGGTTCCACCGAAACGTTACCCCATCTCCGTGGTCTACTTTGCTTGCCAGCCTTGGTCTTACACGTTACTTCTCACTAGGAGTACATCTCCTGGTCTCCATCAGCAATCCATTCTCGTGCACTCGCGGTTGCCAATGCCACTTGCCGCCCGCTCACTCCTTGCATGTAGCATTCACCCCTTGCCTTGAGACGGATACGCCGTAGACCTGTATATCTATTTAGTTCGCGGAGCACAAGGCAAACACTGCTACTCGATTCCTCGCACGGACGGCATCTCACGGCGCACCTTCACTTCCGCCCCTAGCTACTCTACCCCTTGCTGGACTGGACGGCTACGATGCAGGCCTTCCCAATGATCGACAGGGGGCATAAACTCAAGTTCCAGCTGATGCGCCAGCTTAAGTCGAATTTCGTCGAGTCAACGACGGAGGACTGGGCGCGCATTCGAGCCGGGAAGTCGGTGTATTTGTCAAGCGAAGCCGATGGAGACGACAATGCCAGTTCCGACCGCAATCGGGAGGATGAAGACGGAGAGGACATGGGTGAGATCGGCGAGCATGAAAGGCGATGAATGGAGGTCGGCTGCCGTCGGGCATTCATCTACAATATGTGAGACGCCGTTATCCTCTACTGATAACAATATAAAGGCTGGTCATCTTTATCTTTGAGTCGTTGATGAAGGTTTCGAAGGCAGACGAAGAGAAAAAGAGATAAGTAAGACAATGCGGGTTCCATTCGAGCGAGGGTGCAATTCCAAGAGAAATATAGTGAGATACGAAGCCATGCAATAATAAATAATGTTCGTGCTCCAAAATACAAGTACAAGTGCAAGTTCCAATCCGATATGAGAGAGATAAGAAAGAGATAGAGACCGATCCGATATATGTAAGAGAGGGAGAGGGAGAGGGAGAGCAAAGAAGGAGATCCACGAGACGATAAAAGGTAGAGTATTTGAGGTACTATATATTCGAGTTCCAGTCAATGCAAGGGAGTCCGATGTCAATAAGCAACGGGCCGATGTTCTCTGCAATGGGTTCTGAAGCAACGGACCAATGTTCTGAGGATAGTGTTGATCCGAGTCGAGAAGGCGGGTTGAAGAGGGCCGGGGTCGTCGCCAGAGGAGCAAGGTGCAGCCGGCCATATGCCGCACCAGGCGGGACAGGGGACCGGGAAATGCGCGCCAAACCCGAAGGTTCGACGCGACTCGCCAAGTGAGGCTCAGACTAGGCTCGTACCGCACGCCCGCGTCCGAGCATTGTGCGGTAGTAAGTCTGAGCCCCCAACCGGTGTCCCCGTGCGGGCCCACACGAGGGCACAGGATGCGAGTGTAAGTATTTCAAGTCGGGATAATGTCACCTTGCTCCTCGGGGTTTGAAGGCCAGAAGGGGTCGGAATGAAGGCGGCTCGACTCGGACGGGGTGAGGGCTGGCTGCGACTACTACTCGATCATCTACTTTCGACATGTTGGTTTGTGCCTGCGTCCAGCGACGAATCGGCAGGGTGCGATGTCGTACTG
>JABCKV010000234.1:0-26410 GCA_018282005.1 Asterophora parasitica
AGTCTGGGTATTGCCCTGCCAGTCCCCTGCCAGGGCAAAAACATTGCTCTTTTGTGTGTCCAACCTGCTCACATCCTGTATTGGTGCATTTCAGTTCTGGGTGGTGGACAGCCTGCTTGCCATTGCCCCCAATCTGGGCTGACAGGGCTTGGGTCAACTTCGCTGATGTCACAGCGGCAGGAGGGTTTACAAGCATAGCATGGATAGTAAGGCAGATGATGATGGCACTGGACATTTTTTCAGCTAGCAGGGACCCAACCAGGATGCTCCACAAGACTGGCATTGACCTCAATAAGTATGTGCAGAACTTGTGGTCTGTAATAGCTGTGCCCTGGTTGTTGGCCTTAGACCAGGCTTCGTGCATCTCAGCAATGTGCTTCTCCATGTCAGTCCCCTCTGTGTACTTGATGCTGGTCAGCATCTCCTTGGCTGCAATCAGTCCAAGGTCAGTCTGGGCATCATGCGTATCACAAAGTGAGTGCCAGCACTCAGCCAAGGTCCTGTCCATTCTCACACCCTGCCTGATAGGATTGATGATATTGAGTGTGATCATGCCCTGTGCATATGTGTCATGCTGTTCCCACTCCTCAAAGGTGGGGGATACTGAGCCCCAGTATGAGGTGGCAGGCGCTGGCTTGCTAGGGTTGGGGGGCAAAGGTTTTTTGATTTTTCCCTTGAGGTAGCCCATGAGTCCTTTGGCTTTTGCAGCATTTACGATGGTGGTCTTCCACTCAATCCAGTTTGAACCATCAAATTTGTCAGTGGTAGGCAGTAGAAATAATGAAGGCATACTCATGTTTCATTTTGAATATATTCAGTGTCGAGTTCTCGGGTGTCTTGGATTCAGATGAGTGTTCCAAAAAAATTGAGCTTTAGTTGAGAGCAATGGGGCCCATAACCTGTTGTAAACAAGCTCAGTCGTATGTCTGGAAACGACTTATATATTCGTGTACCTGTTGTAAACGAGCTACTTTACAGTAAGTGGCACAGTCGAAAGTACACATTCAAGTAAATCTCATACCTCAGTCATATGTCTGGAAATGACTGAGGTGTGTGGGCAATTGGTTCTGTCCATGTCCAGAAGAACTATACAGCACCAAATTTGCTTCCGTCTTTCCTTCGAGGGCCCTTCGGGTGAGAGGTGTGGCGGGGTCACGTGTGTCTCACGTGTCGCTGGCGCGTTGTACGCGAGTCCCGCTCCAACAAATTCGCACAGAAGCCGGCGTTGACATGACGGTCATAAATTATATCCCTGTTGTCGCTGTCCTTTGACAACGGGTAAGTACCAGCGACGAAGCTGACATTTCTGCCATCCTGTCAGCGTGTGGTCATACAAAGTTCTGTCGATTATGTGTACATCAGTGTTGCGAGGACAGGTCCAGAAAACGCGGGCTTCTGCACATTAGCTTATGGACAAAGCATTTCGAACTAACCTTCAAGTGTTCGAGAATCATCAATACGACATTGAAGATAATAGGCGAGATGAACTCACTGCGTCTATGGCAAGAAAGATCTAGGATTGTCGAGCAACAGTGAGCGTTCGGAAGTTCTCTATCTCATCATGCACCTCTCATAGTCAGCAAAAACAGTGATTATTGATACAATTGCAAGCAGGGTGTGAAAACAACAGAAAGGATGATAGTGTGTGAGCAGGGATATAGATTAGCCGATTGCCATATCCGTGAGCTCAGCCACCTGCGACGCGTCCGCCGGCCGTTCGCCCTTGGGTCGCATGGAGAAAATCACGTCCTTGATGACTTGAGCGATGAGTCCGTGTTGGGCTTCGACAGTAATCCTGGTGCTAGAAAATGATCAGCGCGCGTTAGAACCATCCCAATCATAAAGGACGAAAAAAACGTACCTATCCTTCACGCTCTTGGTGAGCTGGTTATCCTCTTTCTTCTTCTCATCTTTCTCTTTTTGCTGGTAGACCATGACTGAGTAAGTGTGCGGACGGGAGTTGCGATGACGGATATACCTTTCCCGAGGCATCTTTCAGCGTGGGTGGAGAAGCGCGGGTTTGGGCGATAGAGGCCTGCGCCTTAGAAAGCTTCTGATGAAAATCAGCCAATTGGGATACTGAGTACGCCCTGTTCTACTCCCGGAACGCGTTAATACACAGATTTGACAACTGAAATGCCAAAACGTACCGAGATGAGTGGACTCTGGCTCAGGGTATTGACCCAGTACTTGTTCCACAGCATGGCGAGCAGTTCGTTATCAAGACTCGACTTGAAGATCTCCACATCGACCTGATAGTACTGATTGGCGTGGACACCGAAGTCTTCGATCTTGCTCAATGGAATTGATTGATATTCGGAAGCGGTCACATTTGGGGGCGTGTAATTCTCAGGGTAGGTCCGAAAGGCGCCAATATCGACCTTGCCTGCGGAGATTGTGCGATTGGGGTCGATCTACGCTGTTTGAGTATGAGAAGAGAAAGCGGGGAAGGCAAACGTACGACAACTGCGACGAAAGGATCTTGGAATTTCTGGTTTGTGATTTGTGTGTTGACGTCGATGCCAGAGAGCCAGCAGCCATATCCTGGATGAGAATGATACCAGCCGATCGCGTGCTCTAGTCGGCCGGCCTGATGAAGGAGGGCAGGGGATAAAGAAAGCATCGTTTTGAGTTATGGATGAGACTTTGAGACAAAAACGACGGCGCACTTTCTCACTGCCTTGAATGTATTCCACCATGTACTCGTTCGCCTCACTCGCCGCGTTAACGCGCGTCTCCGTGCCCTGCACTGGTAGTGCAAACGAGTCCACAATAACAATCGAGGTTCCCACCACCTTCCCTTGCATTAGCCCCATGATTTCGTGTGGCACACCCGAGCGCGCGTGGATCACCTTTAACGATCGGTGCTCAATGAATGGTGGCGCGACGAGCAATTGGAAGATAATACCATCTTGATGAGCGCGACCGCCGAGATCTTGCATGATTTGAAGTAATGTGGGCTTCGTGAAGAAAAACAGGGTCAGAGCCTCATGTCTAAAGCACGCAAGCTATACACGCACTCGTGAGTCCAGGGTGCCTCTCTATTGATGCGTTTGTTTTCCTCTACGTCAAAACGATAGATCTCATCTTGTGGGGAGACTTCTAGGACTTGATTTTCGAGATTAAAGGTTTTCAGGGCTGCGCTAGAGGACATCGGAGGGAATTGAATGTCTTAGCGACTAGTAGGTCTACTAAGAGGATATTTGGCGGTGTTAGCAAATGAGCCAAATAAAAGTCCATCGAGCCGAGTTGACCCTGACCATATCCTTGATGCATTCAACCATTTGGCTGACTTTCACGGTGACTCTCGTGTTCCCGTTTACTTATACGAGCACGAACGCAAACGACGCGTCTATCCCTCTTCCCTCCTCCCACCACCATGTCCACCTCCCCCTCCACTTCGGTGTCCCTCTCCTCGGCCGCAGTCGCGTCTAGTCGCGCACGACATGGCTGAAATCCGATGTGCGATCCCCCGGACGACAACCAAGTCGAGAAGCGTACCGGGAAGGAAATCAGGTGCGCATATAGTCAGCATATACGGCACATGTGGCTCACCTAGGACTCCGTTTCCCTGCGTCGCCCACGACGTGTCTTCGGTGAGTACAGACATCCTTGTTCGCCAGCGTCAACCCGAGTCAAGGGGAGGACTGTCGCGGTGGCACGGGCGCGGCTCGATCTCACTCGAACAGACTCGAAAAGTTCAACTGTCAGTGAGTGGAATCGAGCGGATTTTGGCAGGCGGTTCGTTTGCACTTGATTCCACTTGTCCGACTTTTCACTGGGACTCAGGCCTCGAAGGATCGACAGTCCAAATAATTGAAAGTAGGCGAAGGCGCTTCCCATGTCCGAGCGCAAATATCCCCCAAATCAATACCGCACTTAAAAGAAAGAAAATAGAATTATTGGAACGGTTTGCGAACCCAAAAGATGTAATTACAATCGGTGGCAGCCCATGCGTCGCGTGGAGCAAGTAGCCACTTCGCCTTGAGTGGGTGGTAGATGAGCCCGCGCACCTCCGCTTCGTTACGTGGTGGAGATGTAGGTGAAGTATCGGGTGATATCCACGGTCTTGAAAGAGTGGCATGTTCAAGATACCGGAGATCCACGACACCGTCAGGTGGAGAATGGTGTTTTTGGAAGAACGAGACGAGCTCTGTCGGCTTTATGAATTTGGAGTAGGTGTGTGTTCCACGTGAGACCTTCCGTAGGACATCTTCGGCGAGAAAGATGGTGAGGAAGTAGGCAAGGGGTGATCGGGATATTGTAGACAGAAATAGGTGACCTCCAGGCTAACAACACGCGTTTTAATGCTGTTGTGTGATTGAATCTAGTTCAAAATACACACCTTGACTAGCTCGGCACATGTAGAGAGAAAAGTGGCTGGGTTATCGACGTGTTCCAGGACTTCCATCGAGCAAACAACGTCATACTGTTTCGACGACGATAGGAGCGACTCGGCTGGTGCGTTTAGGTAAGAAAGGTGCTCGAGCTTGGGGTCTGCGGACGCATGTAGTTGCGCGATTTTGATATTAGACTCAGACGCATCGATTCCTAACGTATTCGCGCCAAGACGCGCAAGACTCTAAAACGAATGTCAACACAGCGGGGTTGGTATATCTCGTCAAACTCACCTCCGACAAGAGGCCGCCGCCACATCCAACATCCAAAACATGCAATCCACGTAACCCTCTTTTCAGTGGCGCTTCTTCGCCTTCGTGTTCACGAGAAACCTCTAGCAGCTTGTCCTGAACAAACTGCACGCGCACAGGGTTCATCCTGTGCAAAAAAGCAAACTCTCCCTGCTCATCCCACCATTTGGATGATAATCGAGAGAAATGGGCAATTTCCGAAGCATTTATCGTCCCGTTGTTGGCTGGAGAATGTAGTTGGCGATGCAGAGTGCGGACGACATTGGTCAAACGCATGTTACGAGATGTTACGCAGCGTGACACTAGTATTTGTGTGACCAAAGACTGCCCTCGAATATCGCCATGCAACGTTTTATAAGAGAGTTTGTATCCAATCTAATCTGAGAAAATACTTACACAACCCTCATCCAAATTAACAAAACCTGGCTCAAACTCGCAGTCGAGCGGCTGGCAAAAGAGAGATTCGGGCTCGTCGGCCATTGAGAACAAACCCCACGGCGACGGAACGAGGCACAGCACCACCATCATCAGCGTTGCTTGTGCTGCCTGGGAGCGATGAAAAGGTACGTACCATACAAGTACAACAATGATTGTGGCGTGTCTCAGGAATATGTGGTAAATGTTGGCGAGTTGAAGACAAATGTTTCAAACCAAGCTTACAAACGCTCATCATGATCTATGCTATGTTCGAGGTCCAAATGGCGCACTCGTCGCTTCCAAGCAAATGGGACCTGATTCGACCTCCTCAGCTG
Source organism: Asterophora parasitica (assembly GCA_018282005.1). Lineage (NCBI taxonomy): Eukaryota > Fungi > Basidiomycota > Agaricomycetes > Agaricales > Lyophyllaceae > Asterophora > Asterophora parasitica. The sequence continues at coordinate 5,402 of JABCKV010000234.1, forward strand.
AAGGAAAAAAGACCGGTGATGGGAAGGAAGTGCAAGTGAGGCCAGGTCAGGCGGCCAGCTGGGACAACACTTGGTGGATATACTTACTTACTTCAGCTGTAGATCTCGTCTAGTAAGCCAATCATACAGCGTCAAAGTTAGTTGTGATATTGTTGTGAGGAAATGTACGCGTCTTTCAGAGAAAGAGAGAAGCCGTGAGCAAAGGATCCGCTCATCCCCAAATCGTCTTAAATCCAGAGGATCGAGGTTTAACGTTTGTTCACGATGGCAGTTAAGGATGCCGAGATGCCGAGACAGTGGGATCGTAACATAGTCAAACATCGTGAATTTTGCTGCAACCCTAGGACAAGTCTCCGTCATCCCTCAAGACAACGCCAAATCGACAACGTGAGTGCCGCTATTCTATTGCTACGACCTTTCACGACGCGTAGAAAGCTATTGGGATCGATTTCGCTGCGAAGAAATGGTGGATTTGGGTGGATTGGGCATTGGCGGGTTGGATGGACCTAGGATCGATCGGATGACTGACTGGAATCCTCTGCAGAATGGGCCTCCAAGAATACCAGGTCGTCGGACGCCACCTCCCCACCGAGGCTGAGCCCACCCCCAAAATTTACCGCATGCGCATTTTTGCGCCCAATGAGGTCGTCGCGAAGTCCCGCTACTGGTACTTCCTTAGGTGCGTGTTCTGCTATCTTTACGATAGCTTTCTAAATCTCATGCTTCCCCAGGCAACTCAAGAAGGTCAAAAAGGCATCCGGTGAAATCATCGGTGTGAACGTTGTGTGTATCATGATGTCCCTTGCAGCCCTCAAGAGGCAGGCGGAACGGGATCGCTGACCGGTCCTTTGTGACCTTTCTGTAGATCCACGAAAAGAAACCCCTGAAGGTCAAAAACTTCGGTATCTGGCTCCGTTACGACTCGCGCTCCGGCACCCACAACATGTACAAGGAGTTCCGTGACCTCAGCCGTGCTGATGCTGTCAAGAGCCTGTACCAGGATATGGCTGCTCGCCACCGTGCCCGCTTCAGGTCGATCCACGTACGTTTTGCCTGCTTGTTCTATTGTCGCCTTCCTTAATTTAATCCTTTTCAGATCATCCGTGTCGTCGAGCTTGAGAAGACTGAGGACGTCCGCCGCCCCTACATCAAGCAGCTTTTGGTCCCCAACCTCAAGTTCCCCCTTCCCCATCGCGTCGTCAAGGCCCGCTCGACTTTCGTTGCTCGCCGCCCGACCACTTTCTAAGTGCGCTCATCACCGTTGTCGTGAGTTCGGGGTAGGACAATGTAGGATATGTAGAGCATGCACTCATATGATATGGCCCCTATGATCCACACAATGGACGCAGCTCGCGTACACATAATTTCTGCGGTCTGAACTTGCCTGGTTGTCGTCAATACCCTTGGTTCGAGTCATGTCCCAGCACGTGCCGACACTTGCGTAGAGCGATTGATAAATAGTAACCACCGGAAGCATTCGTACAAGGCTGCGGACGATTCCCGCCAACTCACAGCGCAAGTCTGCGGGCGTGGTCGTCGAATGATGCCTTGCGAAGCTGCTGTGGGGGATCGTGACGCTATTTGCCGGAAGGCGTGGTCAATAACCTGCCAATCATACAAGTCATGCGTTGAACTAACGACGGACAGGGAAGGAGGCACCTTCGCTCTCGTGTTTCTTCGCCAGCGCTCTCTCCATCTCCTCAAACGCACTGAGAACTGTTTCCTTCCTGCCTCTAATTCCTTGGATATCTTTCGAGCGTAAGGTTGATGGCCATTCGTTCTCTGGTATCTTGAGAGTCGTGAGGGAGGACTGCACGTCTGCGACAGACTTGCGGTACTCGTTTAGTGACTCCTCGTACAAGTCGTATACGCAAATGGCGCAATTAGACATGCAGCATTCTGAAGATAGTTTAAGGAGCTGCTTAATAGGGAAAATATGGGGCTGAACTCACCATCGTCTAGTGGGGGCTGAGGCTCCTTGGGTATCAGGAATCCATGAAAAGTCTTGGGCCGTTTTTCGGAAGTGCTCGACGTAGTCGCCGCTGCAGTGGCTGCAGGAATGACCACAGGCTCAATTTCCTTTGTCCGATTCTTTTGAAGAGCCCTTTCTAATCTCCGGTAGCGGTCAGAAAGATTTCTCCCACGTGTTGCTCGCAAAGAGCGTCCTGAAATTGAGCTGAGATGCCGAGAATGACCATAGAGCGACGAGGAGAACGAGAGTCGGTATGCTCGGCAGAATAACATTTGAACATGACGCTTCTGAGGCGTGGTGGTCAAGGAGCTCGAGAAGAGCTACGCTTGTCTCCTCTTATTTATTTTGTTTCTCAATCAACATCCAGTGCATCCCGCAAAAAAAAGGTCATACATAGTCTCCAAGCTGAAAAGGTCACTGGCCCACAGCATAAACTACATTCAAAATCGAATGGAATGAATTCAGCCGATTTCTTTTACTTACGATCCTGTGACCTGTACGGTCTGACATCACAAGCAGGATGTCGCAGTAAGTGATACTGCGCATTTTTGATTTACATACAGCAGCCAAGGTTCGTTCAATACATAAAGGGCAAGAAGATCCAGTTGGTTAGTCCTTTGCTTGACTTCTCCCCTTTCTTCTGCCAAATCTCACTCACCTAGCTGTCCATCATGATACTTGTACCCTCGGACGACGATAGCAAACGTGCAAAGCCAACCACGACGATGGTCGAAGTTCCAGCTGTAAATGTGAGGATCCATCTGTCGTTAACTTCAGCGAATTCCTAATAATATTCCTTAGGATGACCCACCTCCCACGTATACTGCAGCATCTCCGCCATCGTCATCGCCTGGGCCCATCGCAGAAGCCTCTGCGACACATGCAAAGTTGCCCGCAGTCAAGCCGAGCAACTACGTCGCTATATCCCGCAGCAATGGCTCGATAAAGGGCGTCTGGGTGCTTGATCCCAATCTCGCAATACCTGCCACACTCCTACCTCCACTTTCGACCAATGAAACCGAGGAGACTCGTAGGCATTTCAATGTCAGTGCGTCCAACGGCGTAATCGATGCCGATATCACTCTTGCACCCTTGCGGCACGAGAAGGACTCTCAGAAACCCGCCAGCAGGCGAACAACTATTTATGCACACGCCTCTAATGGTAGTGTCATTACGAAATTGGTACGCCATCTTTTCTAGAGCGAGGGGAAGGGTTTCTCTAACTTTCTCAATAGCATGACACTTCAGATCCACGATCTTCTTTCTATCTGAATATCTCTGCCTCCAACGGGTCTGTCCACATCCACCTCCCCCGGTCCTTCCACGGCCTCCTCGTCCTCAAAACATGGAATGGCAGCGTCAAGTTCTCGCCCGAATCCTTGGAGCCCTTGACGACATTCAGCGATGTCGATAAGACACGGAGATGTTTCATTGGCGACTATTCAGAGATGACGGACGAGTGGCAGGGCGATGAGGTGTTCGTCGAGGCGCGGAATGGCTCGGTGAAGCTTTACTACGACGACGAGGCGAAAAAGGGCGAACGCAAGTCTGGATTTTTCGAAAGGCTCTTCGGGTTCTGATCACGACTATCATGCTTCTCATTCTGATCTTTTCCTTTGTGGTGACGTGTACGAGACCTCTTGGTGCTTGTGTACAGCATTCCCTTATCATTCGGCTTTCTCCTTCGACTATGCCGAATTTTTCTTGAAACAACTTCTCCCACTTGGTGGATCACTCCGGCCGAGTCCCCGCCCACGCATTCCGCAGCAACTCCAGCAATTTCTCCCTCTCCAATGGCGCGGGGTTCGGATACGGACTTCTCACTGCGATATCGGCTGCCTTCTCCAAGTCCGCCTCTTTCATACCCAGCTCCTTCAAGGAGTATGGTCCCCCGAGTGTCTTGGCGAGGTCAAATATCCCCTGCGCAGCATTTGTGACGCCAAGGCTCGAAGCTACTTTCGCGATTGCATCAGCTGCGTAGGGGGTGTTGTAGGCAATTGCGTGTGGGAGGATAACAGTGTGGGTCTCCGCATGGGGCAGGTTGAAAGTTCCGCCTGTGTGATTAATCTTGTCAGCTGCATCGAATGAATGGATAGTCCGGCCTTCAACCTACCGAGGGTGTGACAGAGCTTGTGATGCAGCGACATCCCTACGGCGCCTAAGCACGTTCCGCATGCCCACGCGCCGTACAAGGCACCACTTCTGGCTTCCCGCAGCGAAGGGGTGTCCCTCTCGTGGATAATAATCGGCAAGGCGCTGGCGATGGCTTTGATCCCCTCTTGTGCCAGCAGATTCACGACAGGGTTCGCCTCTTTGGAGTACAGTGCCTCCACGGCATGAGCGATCGCGTTGACCCCTGAGGTGACGGACATCTTAGACGGCAGCGTGAGCGTGAGGTCGACGTCGTAGACGATAACCTCCGGTAAGACTTTGAGTGTCTTCTGAGTAGTCTTGACACCATCCTCTGTTTGCCCAATAATCGGGGTCGCCTGGGTGAAGTTCATATGATTTTAAACGGAACGTGCGATGAGAACGTTACGCACCTCGGAACCAGCGTATGTAGTAGGGACGACGATCTGCGGAAGATCGGTGCGGAGTGCGATCGCTTTACCTAGGCCGATGGTTGAGCCGCCACCAACGGCAACAAGACAGTCCGCATGCAGTTCTTGGACAGCGCTCACAGCAGCATCCGTAATATCTGTCGGCGTGTGCATAGTTGCCTTCGTGTACAGACCGACACATAGATCACCGAGGAGGTTTTTAACAGCCTTGCCTTGCTCGACCTGGTGAGGGGTGGTGAGGACAACAGCCCTGCTGCACCCCAGGTTCCTCAGCTCCTGCACGACCTGGGCCAGCGTCCCCGTTCCAAAGATGACGCGAGCTGGGAGGGCGTTGTATACGAATGGTAGCATCAGAGTCGACGGGACTCGGTTGGTGGGTTATCTGGGGTGTGGATCGAGTTCAGGGTGGAATCAAAGTAGCACTTAGTTCAGACCCAAGTTACGGCGCCCACGGTGGATGCACCCTTGTCACCAGATTCTCAAGCACTTGGAGTATATAAAACCGTTCCACGAGTTGGATTTGAGAGGTCATGGCACTGCACAACGGCGAAGATCGCGCGTGTAGCAGGTAGTATTACACAGGCAGATCGACCAGCTTAGAGCTATCACGCTTCGAGGTAAGTAAGTCGTTTATGGTACAAATGGCCACCTTCCAGTGACCTCCCAGTGAACTCATTTGTGAGCCGGTCATCGTGGTGCACGTTGTAGTTTTGTCACTTCAAGTTCAACCGACATTGGCGCGATCATTACTATTTCAATTTTAAATTTGGCTTCTCCAGCGATGTTGTCTGGCTCACGATTTTCGAATTCATTCTCCGGTGAGCCTAGGACTCAGGCCCAGGAGTGCTCCAGCTGCCTTAGTACCGTCAGTCTTTTCGTTACATACCACCGACTTTCCTTGATCCGGCTTTAGTTTGGTCTCGCGTTGCTACTTCCTCGGAACAGTACTAGTCTCTACATCATGAGAATTAATACCCATGTTCTCTCATTTCTCCGTCTCGGTCGCCCTATTTGCCCGGTTCCTTGCCCCCATAAAGCTATCAGAAGGCGAGGGTACGTGATGACTAATTGCCCTTCTGAGCTACGGATATCCCATAAGTACCATCCGCTTTCACAATAAACGATATCTCCACCACCTCGCGAACAGCCCGAGTTATGTCGGTTGTGGACCCTGCTCTCAAAGCCAACCAACTCGCCTCGCAGCATGGGGTCGATCTATCGAAACTGCCCAAGATCTTGAATATGTCCGCAGACTCGATCACGGACAACGTTCACGCCATCAACTCCAACTGTTAGCCCACCTTTCTTCACTGGGGTGGCTCTCTTGGGAACGTTACTGATCCTGTTATATGCAGGCACGGATGAGCGAACGAAGTTCATCTTCAAGAGTCTGGTATGTATCAATTAGATCGCTCTCTCTCTACACGCTTATGAGGTGCGGTGTAAAGGTCAACCACCTGCACGCATTCGTGCGCGAAACTTCCATTACGAGTGAAGAGTGGATGTACGCTTTCCTTACCTTTAACGACGCACAAACGCCGTCTGATCAGGGACGAGACATCTCCTAGGACTGCCATCCAATTTTTGACGCAAACCGGGCTGATGTGCACTGACATCCGCCAAGGTACGCATGGTCCATAATGTTGACGTACCTGTTGACCGCGCTTACCTATATGCACACTCCCTGTGGCTATGAAGAATTTATCCTCCTGTCTGATGCGCTCGGCGTATCAACTTTGGTCGACACGATTAACAACGCTAAGCCGCCAGATGCGACGGAGGCCACCGTGCTGGGGCCATTTTTCACGGAAGACGCGCATGATGGTATGATTTGCCTGCACAGGGAGCGCCTTGGGCTAACTTCGATGGTAGTACCAAACGGCGATTCGATAGCCTCTGAGGGCAAGGGCGATTACATGTTCGTCGAAGGACGCGTGCTCGACACAAAAGGAACCCCAATTGCTGGTGCAACCATCGACACATGGGAAACTGACAGCAATGGTTTATACGATACTCAGGTACTTTGTTTCCCGCCGCCCGGGCTCTATGGGCCGCTCATCTATATGATGGGGTAGTATTCACATCGGGACAAACCAGACTGTCGAGGCCGCCTGACTTCTGCGGAAGACGGGACATACTCTTTCCGCGCTGTGGTGTGCGTATCATAATTCCTCTAACCTTGAGCAACATAAATGTTAACGTGCTCCAGACCCGTCCCGTATCCCATCCCAAGTGACGGAACTGTTGGAAAGCTATTATCACGGCTGGGTCGCCATGTATTCCGGCCGGCGCATCTACATATGATGATCGAGGTTTGCTCTCTTCTGTGCAAGGTACCTTCGCCTTTTCCGTCAAAGCTAAAGACGCGAATAGGCTCCCGGATTCGAGAAGCTCATCACAGCGCTGTATTTTGAAGGGGATCCGTACTTGACGAGCGACGCCGTGTTTGGCGTGCGGACATCTTTGATCGTCGTACGTCCTTCAGCCTTCCCATTTTCCCTTCTCATCGCGCAAACAATAACTCGATATCGTCTGTAGAAAGCCGAGATCATCACAGACGTAGAGGAAACTAAAGCTCGCGGCTTCGCTGAGGAGAAGTCTCACGTTTACTTGAGGCAGGATTTCATCCTCGCCACTTCAGAAGAGGGCGCTGCTGCTAGGAAAGCCGTGGCAAACCACTAGAGCTTTGGTGTCTCATCAGAGTCTTATGTCCTGGTACGAGGTTGTATAAATCAATCATTTAGAAACATCAGATGTGGGTCCCAAAATACTGAATTTGCATCGTCCAGTGCTGTTGGGTGGCGCTACTGGAGGCGCAGATAATCCATATGGCCCCGGAAAGGGGTCGGCAATGGAGGTTCCATGGCCGATCGATCCTGAATGGAATTGTTGGAGCCATGTGGTGTTATAGGGACTGTGGCCACGGCAGATCGTCGAGGAGCGTGTACTATGTAGACGCCCCAGGCGCAACATTTGAAAAATTGAAAACCCTCTTACAAGTGCCAGTGGTGAAAATTGATCAAAGCCCTGTCGTTGTTTCAATTTGGACGAGAAGCGGAACCGAAGCACGGACGCCAACATGACCCACAGGCCACTGCGCCAATGTTGACTTGACGACATGTCATGAATTTGTCATTACATTTCCACCGGCGGACAAAAAGAGCGCCTGCAGGTGCCGATGATTTAGGATCCACAAGGTTGGAAAAGCGGTGCGTATCCAAGTAAGTATCTTGGGCTCGAATCCGAAATGTATTGTTTATTTTATTAGGTGGCATCGAAGGAGGCTACAGCTATGGCCCCGAAGGTTGACGTTTGGTCTTTTGGCGGCGAGTCCTGGCCAATTCTGTGTTTCTCATGGGTATATGTAGCGTGAGTTCCAGCCACTGCAAAAAGCCTACGTGTGCTTAGAACTTCCTCCGAGTAGTGCTAGGCGTACGGTCACCCACTCAGCGAGCCACAGTGAGAGGCGGTAGTTAAGGCATGAAGCGAACAGAAGGCAGCCAGATTGACTTCACATTAGCTTCACATTGTCGAGATATGACTATGATAACAGCAGGGTTGGAGTAGGGGTGAGAACAGTCCTTAACGGCGTGGTTGTGAAAGGGAAAATGCGCGTAATGCTCCTTACGCTGTTCGATAAGACTAAGTACCAGATTTTCACAGCCATTGACATCAAGGAACAGCTGATGAGGAGTGGCGGAAAGAGTGGTCCGGGATCACGAAACAAGATTAGACGGAGATGCCAAATAGCCACAAACGGAACTTATCAAGGTCAATAATTTAGCACGCAATCGTCTATGCTACATACGCCGCCCACGTCCCCGTCCCTCGACATTTGTGCTTACTTATACTCAAACCACCACCATCTCTCCTTGCAATACCCTTTGCTTTCCCGGAATCTCCCTATTCCCACAAGTTCTCGTCAATCTCACTCTGCCGAGACACCTGATAACTTGAAAGAACTATAAAGTCTCTCCGAACAGCCCTTTCTCTGCCATTGACACCTTCTTGTGATGCCTAGGAATGGCCACGCCCTGTCCCTGAATCTTACCAACGGAACCGCGCCGCAGGCCCCACCGGACGCGCCGTTACAATGGAGCTGGGAAATCGAGCACGCCGATCGGAAACGCGAGGCGAAGGTTGACGCTGCTCAGCATGGTGCAACTCCTTTTCAAGTTGACAGGCGAGTTCTCAAGGATGTTGTGCGCGAGAACAAGGGCATTGATGTAGGAAGGATTCAATTCCTGAGCGCAGGTGAGTTCCGTCAAGTTGATGGCTGGACCTAGTTCTAACGACCTCCATAACATAGGAACCTTCCACAAAGCAAGCTCGTCTTCTTAGCGCCCGGTTTGCAAGCGCTGACACTTTGACATTAGGCATACCTTATCACGTTATCTGATCACGCTGAACTTGTCGCCGGTGTCGCTCGACGATACATGCCACGCCTGAAAACTGAATCTGAAGTCGCCACGATGCATTTCCTTCGAGAAAACACGACGATTCCCGTTCCCGACGTGTACCACTACGACTCCAACCCGTATAATCGACTTGGTGGCGAGTATCTCCTAATGTCCAAGGTGCGCGCGTGCTTGTTATACGCGTATCGTGATTGATTGAAACACTGACAACTAGGCCCCCGGCGTTCCTCTCGCGAGCATCTTTCATTCATTATGCTACAACGATCTCGTCAAGTTACTCGAAAATCTCGCGTCTATGATACTACCCTTATTCGCGCATCGTTTCACCGACATTGGATCTCTATACTTTGGCGCTACTCCTTACGCGCCCCTCCCATCTTCTGCCGCCACACCAAAGGCGATTTCGCATCCTTACTCTGCATTCCCGTTCTCTCCGACTCTGAGCATATCAAATGTGGTCTCCTCGAAGCTTGCCAGTGTGAAAACCGCCCAGCCTCGTAATCGAGAATTCCACGTTGGTCCAATTATCTCTTGGCCTTTCTTCGGCACAAATAGGGGAGAATTGGCACATCCTTCGGAACTGAATCGCGGACCATGGCAGAGCACGAGCGCGTACTTTGCATCGTGCGCGCAACGCGAGATCGAGAGCGTCATCCGTGAAAACGAAGGCAAATCTGCACCGCACCGCCTTCACCTCGACCCTGACCAGATTCAGTCGTCGAGGCATCACCGGTTAACAGCGGTTCCGGGAGATGAAAGTGACGACAGCGATGAGTGGGACCTGGAGGAGAGTGAGGAGGAGTGGGAAGGCCCTGGCGACGCCATGTACCGGGATTACCGTCGGATGCAGAGGACCACTTTCCTCGTTGCGCATCTCTCGGAGAGGGAGGACCGTGTTCGGAAGGAAATGGCCAGGTGGATGAGTATGATGGAACGCCTTGTGCAGGTCACGTTGGACGATGCACCCGAGTCTTTTGGTCTGGACTGCCATGACCTTAGCCTCGAGAACATCTTCGTAGACCCGGACGAGCCCTCAAAAATCGTAGGTCATTTGCCGACCCCCCTTTCTAGACCATCTGATTGTTTGTGAATCTAGACCTGCATCATTGACTGGGAGTCTACGACGACGCGACCACTGTGGCAATGTGCCCATCTCCCTGCATTCGTTCAAACCAGTCCCTTTATCGGACGTCTCTTCCGCGAAGCAGTTGTCAAAGTTGGTAAAGCAGCTGAAGCATCCGCCTCCACACCCACCCGGCACGGGAAAGAAATAGACATTGCCTCACTCGCGCGGGAGTGGCTCTTTTACGAGTCCGCCGGACAGCGATTACGGATGGCGCACCGCTTTGTTGAGTGGGACGGGTGGGAAGAGGGGCTGATCGACAGTATCCTTGGCCCCGAAGAGAACGAGGATGACTGGTTCAAGGACGTCGAGGGCATGGATATGCGCGCGGGACTGAACAGTCCTCCTGTGCTCGAGCACCCGCCGAACATCCTTAATCCGTCCGTCAGTCGCCGCAAGAATACGCTACCGTTCAACAAGGAGCAAGAGAAAGAGCAGATGCTCAATACCACTGGCGACTATTGTGGGGGCCGCGGCGGGGAGCTCGGAAGGCGTCTGGAGGCTTGGCTCACTATCAATGGGATCGAGGAAGGGCAATCTATCGCGCGCAGCTGGGAACGCGATCATGAGCTTCACAATCATCAGGTCTTGGTGGAGTAGCGCGATCGCTGAGGACTAGACTTCCGGTGTCGGTCTACGGGACCGGCCGTTTCCTCACCGCCGCCGGCGCGCTGGGAGAGGAAACCATATTATATGGATTGCTCTTGCTATTGCTGATGCTCCAGGCCTTGTGCTTGACGAAGGCTCGCCCTCTGTTTGCGTCACAATTGCTTTGGTGGTGTGTCGTCCTTGCCGCTGTTGGTCGAGTGCCCGAAGTCACGAATTGTGGTGGATGCACGCGTTCTATCGTTTGTCGGTACCGGTGTAACTATATATTCGAAATGCAGTTGATTTTCGGGATTTTTTGGACAAGGCTCGGCATCAAGTGGCCAAAAATCTACAAATCCAGGTGGCTGCAGACTGTCTATCTTTGCTCTTTGCGCAAAGTCTCCGTCAAGGGTCTGGATGATGGACTCGCGGTTGAAGCAAGGCGAAATAGTAGAGAACGCGTGACCATGTGGAAGGGAGTTGAGTGAACGGGAATGTAGCTGAAGATTGAAATATTGAAATCTAAACGTTAACACTCAGCCTTGTCAGACCTGTCTTCAACCTACCTCAAGCTTGCGGAGGCACTGTGACTTACTTAACCGGCAACGACAGATCTGCTTCTCGAGCAGAGCCCTCTGGAAGCACTTGTGGCCACTGCATCATTGCGAACATAGGACCAGTTTTTACCCAACGCCTTTCTTGTCCTCTTCGCCAGACACACATCCCTGAGGTGATACGGCTATTTGCAGCATCGATGACTCCATGCGAGGCTACTACGCCACATTCGATCTCCCCGCCAAGGAGAGGTTCTCATTTTTCCTCCGCCAATGTAATGGGAACACGAGCAGCCCCAAGAAGGACTGGATATAGGGTCTATGAGTCTGGAAACTCTGAGAACGAGCCGCGCGCAAGAGAGCCAACTTGAAGTCACGGACACCGACTCCATGTGCAAGGATGTGGAGAGTCATAGATCCACCAGCTGAACGTCAACGGTAATTCACAATGTTGCATTGTTGAAGCCTTGTAATACTTTATAGTGTAACTTCGATAGTGTTGGAAGCGCCCCCATGATTTGATTCCCGTAGACCAAGTTTCCAGCAAGTTTCGCGGGTATTCGGAAAAAGAGAAAATGTGTACTAGTAGTGCAGTTGCATGAGGGACCGGGTAGGCTGTCACCAAAAACAGGTAGACTTTTGGCAAATTGGGGTTGCAGAGCCATGCAGCGCGGTGCTCCTCTAGTCTCAGCTGCCGCCAGGCGGCCCGCGCGTCCGAAAAGTCCGACGCGCCGCGTTGCGGCCCAATGTGGTGTATAGTCCTATCTGGCTATTCCTTGTCCTAGACTTCATTATCGCGTCAACCTACAGCGAAGGAGGTGTTCAACCAAACCTTTCTTTTGGGTATGTCTATATGTCATGTTTTAAGGACGTTTTGAGTTGTCGTAACGCATGCGTATTGGTACTTATGACTCTGCCTCCATGTTTACATTTACTATAGCCCTTCAGAGCCCTAATTCCAAGCTTCCTGCCAGCGAACTTGCTCTGATATCAAGTGTTGTCTCTCCATCTGTTTCATTCGTCCGCACGGATTGTACCCACCCGACTTTCTAGCTGCTTCTTTGACGCCAATTTGGGTCATCCTCTCTGGGCTACTAACCAGTCGCAAGGTGGGGTTGCCGGTCTCCACCGTCCCTTGCGTGAGCATTGTCCTCCAAGTCCTCGTGAATACCTCGGACCCCATCTCATCGCTTACGATTCCGCGATGCATCGGTTTTTCGCTTCAGCACGTATTCCCTCGCCATGAAGCAATTATGTATGTTTCACAACAGCTGGAGCATAGTAGGATCGTTCGCCGTCACGCTATCCCCTCGCTGGCTAGTTTCACGCGATCACCGTTATGCCCGGGCTCTGATAAACGTCGCATATTTCTCCTGCGCAAGGCTTCTTCCCCCCTCACTCCCTGAGGACCGTTTTCACAAGCCATGTGCTGACCAAAATACCTCTGATTGGTTCCACCCTTTTTGCGTGGCAGAACGTAACTGGTATCAATGATATTAACTACCACTCGTACATTCGAACCTTCCATTTCGTTCAGAAGATTAATTCTTACAGACATACCATTTTCTGCTCGATTGTCCAGCAGTACGGCGCTCTTGGCGTGTACGGGATCCTGTTTATGTTCCTCAGTAAAACTAGTCCGAGTCGGCACTGTCATCTAGCCCCTTTGGCTTGTTTACACCTTGGGCCGGCGCTCTAGCTAGGTCTGTTGGGACATCATTCTCAATGTATTACATTGACGCCTATATCGCCATTTGCAAAAACTGAACCTGTAAGCCCTTTTGCATTCGTGTCGTTATCGCAAGGGGAAAGATATGCCAGTGCGTCTTTCATTTTTCTCAGTCCCTCTGTACATTTAACTATCCTGGCATTCGGTTAGGTTTTTCTACATTTGGACAATGTTCTATTTGCCAACATGGAACGGTACCCCTTGGGTCGTCGGAGCGGAGTTCCTTCTTCGACACGTTCGCACATTTATTCACATATACGGTTACACAGGCCTGCATGGCCGCCTCGAACTGGTGGTTTGGATACGTCGGTTGTGAGGGAACACCGTGACTCACGGGACCTCCTCATCGTCCTCTTTACGCCTCCGATGTTCTTGACCACAGGGTACGGCTTCTACATTCACTTTGGGTGTCTATTTTCTACGCATTAGTGTGTGTTCCATCTCTGTCGATCCGCGTCACCTTTCATATTCTCATCTGATCTCGATTCTCCTCAGTCCTCAGCTCACTATTCCGTAAACCAATGAAGTACCACTTGAACGAATGGAGGAGCTATTTGTTCCAGGCTTACACCATGAAGAGCTCATGCGGCGGTCATGGCCCGGATCCAAGAGGTAACGCCACGAGGAAAAATGACAAAAGTATATCCCATGACATTTCAGTACAGCTGTCTCGCGATCATTCCAAGAAGAGTCTTCCTGATTTATGGTCATGTCTTCCACCTATGACATGCTACCTTTCTACCCACTCTCAGGTCTTTCTCTTTGCGACGGGGATGATGTCATCATCTATCATTCTTCAGTCACGAGCGCTGGTCTCTTATGAACGAACTCAAACTCTCGGCGCCTTTCTTTCGACTTCATGAACGAACGATGGAGAGTTGTTAAGGTATCGGATCTTTGATGTACCTCCCCGGACTTCGTGTCGAGCTTCTGAGCTTGAGCTTGAAAAGCGTCCGAGTGCACTTGAATCACTTCGGCGACACCATTAGGCCCGACGAGATCGTACGGCTCCCTGATCTTTTATGAACCGCGGGACTCTGGGCGAAATCGATTGTATCCACATATCTCCACATCTCTATCTCTGGGGCCTGGGCAACAATCGGATAGCGACCTTCTTGCTCAGAGACAGGATGGCACAGCGGCATACTCGTCAAAGCATCGGATCCTTTCATAACCTCACTGCGCGCTTCTTAATCTCAAATACGTCCGGAATGGCTCATCTGATTCTGCGGGGGTTGACGTTCACGATTCCGTGTGGTCACATGGCCTGTTTTTCTTGTAATACCTCGGTTGCACGATACCGACATTCCTCTGGATACGCGCGACCATGTAAACTAGTCCAACCACGGGGCACCATACGGGACGTATTGCCGGCGGTCCACCTCTGTCGACATCCATCTGCGATAGCGCGTGATCCGCGTACCCGAATGAACACTACCCCGATCACAAATGTTATATCCGTAACCATCTCCGGGGTACTTTAAGTACTGGCGCCTCCTACCCTCATTCTCAATCTCAGTCCCAACCTCATATTCGCACCCACAATCACTCAACCCTCATGGCAAACGTCTTCGTAGGTCAACTTGAACCCCTTCGCATCCGCGCTTTTACCTATTTTTGACGCCTCATTTTCATTTGTCCTTAGTTCGATATTACCATCAACGACAAGGCCGCTGGGCGTATTGTCATGAAACTCTACGACGACGTGGTTCCGAAGACCGCCAGAAATTTTCGCGAACTCGCTACGGGCCAGAACGGCTTCGGTTATGAAGGCTGCATATTCCACCGCATCATTCCTGGGTTCGTCCTCCAAGGCGGTGACTTTACGAAAGGAACCGGCGCAGGCGGGAAGTCTATTTACGGAGAGCGGTTTCCAGGTCTCTTGCCGCATGTCGTCATTTCAATTTGATCCTGACTCTATCCTCTTATCCTCTCACCTAGACGAGAACTTTGCGTTAAAGCATTCGAAACCTGGGCTTCTCTCCATGGCAAATTCTGGAAGAAATACGAATGGATCCCAATTTTTTATCACGACCATTTCAACGACCTGGCTTGATGGCTCGCATGTCGTATTCGGTGAGAGTCTATGGTTTGTTTTCGCTGGAAATTGCTTCCTGACCCCCCGTGCAGGCGAAGTGGTCGAGAACATGGACCTCGTCTCACATATAGAATCTTTAGGGACGCCGGCGGGTACACCGAAGGCGAGGATTGTCATCACCGAGTGCGGGACTGTCTAACGTGAACCTATGGTACGCATGTGTGTATATGTATTTATGTAACGATTCATTAGTTAATTAATTCTCCTATCCACGCGGATTGTCGGCGAACGTTTTCTACTATGTGTACCCCATGCCGCATGTGCCCGACGCACGCTCTCGAAGACCTGGATCATTCCTAATTTCCTTGGCTTTTCAACAGTTGTCAAGCCGCCCAAGCGCCTCTGGACGTCATTGCGCAGCGCGCTCCCGCGATGAAAAATCAGCTTACCAAGCTGATGGAACACTTCGGTAATCGCCGAATCTGTTAAAACAGATAGCATCATCGTTGGGTCTTGCTCACCTTTCCTTTCATCTCTCACCATGTCTAACGTGTTCGTAAGTGCAGTCCTGGGCAATCTTCAGCGATATCCCTTAATTACCCCGATCTCTACTGATTCCAGTTCTCTATCACAGTTCGATATCACCGCTGACAACCAGCCTCTTGGCCGCATCGTCTTCAAGCTTTTCGACGATGTCGTTCCTAAGACCGCGAAAAACTTCCGCGAGCTTGCTACTGGCCAGCACGGGTTCGGTTATGAGGGATCTGCTTTCCATCGCGTGATTCCCTCCTTCATGCTCCAAGGAGGTGACTTCACAAAAGGCAACGGCACCGGCGGCAAGTCGATCTACGGCGAGAAGTTTGCTGGTGTGTAGACTGGTTTCATCCGATATTGATCTGATCTCTGCGACGCAGACGAGAACTTCAACCTGAAGCACACGAAGCCCGGCCTTCTCTCCATGGCCAACGCCGGAAAGAACACCAACGGCTCCCAATTCTTCATCACCACCGTCGTCACCTCTTGGCTCGATGGTGCCCACGTCGTCTTCGGTGAGACATACACAGCCATTCAATCGACCAACCTTGACAATGAATTTCTCTTTCATAGGCGAGGTTGTTGAGGGTCTGGATGTTGTCAAGGCCGTTGAGAAGCTGGGATCTGCCTCTGGCAAGACCTCAAAGGTCGTCAAGATCGCGAAGTCTGGCACCGTTTAACGCCTTACTTATTCCAGTCGGAGAACTTTAACACGCTGTTGTAACATACATACGATAAGATTCTGCCTGCGTTGTACTTCGAAGGCCGCTGAGATAAAATCAAATTATCGATCATATCAGTGGAGAGGGGCAATCCCCGTCAAAAATCTGATACAGGTTACATAAGTGCACAGCCACCGTAAACCTGGTCCACCTCTCGACGAGTCTCGTTCGCCACAGTGTGTCGCCGAAACACACCACACATGCTCGAATTTAGTACAGTTAAGTCAATCGAATGATTCGTTTCAACTCTCAGAAACTTGGGGTAAAATTACGCGGTGTATACACTAAGTAAATTAAATCATCTTCATAATCTGATGTGTACAATAAGTCGTCGTTGGGAGCCACCACCAAATCTGCCTCCTTCTGAGGCTCTGGGACCTCTGTTGTTTCGCTCCCTGCCTCAAAGATGACTTCAGAGCTGGGTAGAGATTTTTTGCGTGTCAGTTTTCAAAAGACACGACGCGCTCTTGCGTGCATTATGTAATCAAATGACCGTGTTTTGGCAAGCCAAAAATGCGGCTCAAATTTAAGATCCTATACTCAATGTATTGACTTGGTTTTTGCTCAAATGGCACTGATATAATAAGGGCAAGGATCTCTTCAGTTCAATATGTGGATATCATCTCCCAGGATTTCAATGGCATGAACATTCCCCGAAAGATCTTATCTAAATCCGATTTTTTTCTGAACAAATCCTCCATATGTAGTCAAAAATCTGTTTTGTCACTGACTTTGGCTATATATCGAGGCCAATCGGTCAAAATTTGGGCGACCATGTTCAGCAGGTGCTATATGAGGCAGTATAAGCAAGTACAAACATCGTCAATTTGGCAGGCATTGCCCCTCTCCAATATCAGTCGTAGTTTATGTAAC
Organism: Asterophora parasitica; assembly: GCA_018282005.1. NCBI lineage: Eukaryota > Fungi > Basidiomycota > Agaricomycetes > Agaricales > Lyophyllaceae > Asterophora > Asterophora parasitica. Next base: position 22,514 of record JABCKV010000234.1, read on the forward strand.
GTTCATCAGGTTGCACAGACTCATGGCTTCACGCCGAAGTTCATCCTAGTCCATCATCACATGCCCTTGAAGGCTTTACTTAGCTTGCTGCTACAGATCCATAGGAGTTGCTCGCGTCTCCTTATCTTCCAGAGATAAGACGGATCATGCAAACTTCTGTCACTGGCAGGCCAGATTTGGGTACCATGTTGCCACCAGGCCATTGCGCTATCTCAATGGAAGCATTGGTTGAACAACCAGTGCCCTATGTCCGCGAGTCTATCAGTGGAGCTCGATGTTAAGGAACTTGGGGAACTTCTTTTCGCCCTCTGGGTGAGTTATAAGGCCTCACAGATCCAAAGTTCATTCAGACCACTCATGGTAGGGTATATTCATCAGAAGGTCAACGAGGCCTCAGAGACCGACAAGCTGCTACCCAACACAAATCGCCATGGCTCCACAGCAGGTATCAACGGCAAGGCAATGAGCTCTAAGGGACTCTTGGGCCATGCTTCGGGTCAAGATGAATGTAGGTACTGACTGCTCAATTCGTCCCAACCTATATCACACGCTATGCAGTGGTACGGTCAGGAGAACCCTGTCGTGGTCATACCTTCCAAGAAACGCGGCAGCTGGGTAAAGCACTCAGACGGTATAGTCGCTCAACAAATCCCTTATCATTGTCTGGCAGGCCTTTTCAGTGCAGTGTTCCTCATATTCAACTGCATCATCGGCACTGGGTAAGTTGCTCATCATCTCCTCTAGCTCAGATGGCGCTTACACTGTTTGGGCTATTAATTAAACAGAATTTATGCAACGCCAAGCACAATTCTACGCTCTTCAGGAAGCGTTGGCGTCGCATTTCTTACATGGATTGTTGGAGCCCTCCTGGCTTCAACGGGCATCGCAGTATACATCGACCTCGGGACGGTAGGTCGACAGCAAGGTATTAATTACCGCTTGATTTATTTGATTCCTTCAGGGTTTGCCCCGCAGTGGTGGAGAGAAGAACTATCTCGAGTTCATATATCGCCACCCCCGTTTCCTGGCTACATGTTTATTTGCTGTGTACATACTGCTCATGGTGGGTTTCTGATACCCAAGGCCCATTTCACCGGTTGATATTCGTGTGGTACTTCCAGAGGTCACAGGCCGCCAATAGCATCGTCTTTGGTGAATGTAAGTCCAGGGCGCTGTTACTCTACCCAACATTAACCTATTGTCACGTCCAGACGCAGTCCACGCTCTTTCCATAACACCCTCTCGATTCAACACGCGCGCCGTGGCGTTCTGTTGCCTCACGTTCTGTTTCCTGATGCACGGAATAATACCAACGGTCGGCCTTCGCTTTCAAAATACCCTGGGGTTCTTCAAGCTCGTGATCCTTGTCGCGATTGCGAGTTCTGGATTGCTCTCTCTTGCGAGGGTTCCTTTGTTCTCCGTAGATGAGATCTATGAAATTCCAGATAATTTTGCTTGGGACAAGTTCTGGGAGGGAACTGGGGCGACAGGCGTCAATGCACTTGTTACGGGACTATTCAACGTGCTATGGTGAGCTCCTAATTTGGTTCCTTACCAGTGCCGTTGACATTCGTGCAGGTCGTTCGAGGGCTACACCCGGATAAACCAAGTCCTGTCGGAAGTTCGAGACCCCGTGCGGACGATTCAGTGCGCCGCACCTTTGGCAATGCTACTGGTGACCACGACATACATGTCCGTCAATGTTGCATACTTTGCAGTCATCGCGAAGGCCGACATGCTGGGAAGTGGCACGATCGTTGCGTGCGTGGCTTCAATTGCATGCGAGGTCTTGCTTATATCCTCCAGTGCTTTGTTCTTCCGTAACTTGTTCGGTACGACAACAGAAAAGGTGGTGTTTGAGTCTTGACAGGGATCCACATTACGTCAGGGGCTGACGACGGCACCGTATAGGCAGTGAGCGTCGTTATCGCTGTCTCGATGCTTGGTAATCTGCTTGCCGGTATGTTCTCTGGAGGTAGAGGTAACGTACACTCCAACCAATCGAAATTCGACGAAACTCATGTTCCATGTCTTGACAGTGATACAAGAACTTGGTCGAGAAGGGGTTCTTCCTCATTCCCCCTTTTTCGCGAGCAACAAACCGTGTAATGGACCCTTGGCCGGATTACTCATGCAATATTTCTTTTCATGTGTCCTCATGCTCATGCCACCTCCAGGGGACGCGTACCTGGTCCTCGTAAATTGTGAGCTCTCTAGCGGCTTCTGGCCCTCTCGTGCTCAACAAATACAACAGCTTCGATGTATTCCATTTCCTTGGTCAATACCCTCGTGTCCTTTGGACTCCTTCTCTTATATACCCCCTTGTATCGCCAACGGAACTGGAGTCCGCCATTCCGCGCACCGAAGTCCATCATCGCCATTTTCTTCCTCTCAAATGTCTTCCTCGTCATCGTGCCCTTCATTCCACCCACCCCTGGATCCAGGACCTATACACGCCTTCCATACTGGGTAAGCACAATCCCTGCCCTGGTACCTACATGCACTGACTCCCTTCGTCTCGAGGCGCACGTTTTCGGAGCCGGTCTTGTATCGCTGGTCGGTGTCGCCTATTGGTATGTCCGATACATGATTCCCGAGCGGAACGGGAAACTGGAGCGAGAACGACTTGCTCATGACGGGGTCGCTCGCTATGTCCTCCGGTAAAATTATGCCATAGGGACGAGCTGAAGGGGCGAGGAGTCCTTCGCCATCAGGCAAAGTCGAGGAATGCGAGATTTCCCAAGCCATGGTCACTCATTTTGAGGCACATTTTCCATGAACAGAACCGTGAACATCAGAAACAGTCTGTTTTCCAAGGATGCGTCTTACCCCGCGTTCACCATCATGATCATTTGCGTTTGTACACGGCCGCATCGTGAAGTTGATGAGCTGGCATCACTGCGTTTGTTGGTCCGGAGCCGGGAGGTTGGGAATAAGTCTTGAAAGTCAAGCTCTTCTGATCTACCTTCAGTGCATTAACAGTTGTTTCCCTGCCGCTCAAAACCTCACAAGTGCCCCAGGCCTACAGATATCCTCAACCCTGGGTTTGGAAACGGACAAAAATAATCCAACTGACCAAAGTCCGGGCAACAGTAAGGACGCGGAAGCGGTCTCGATTTGTTCTATTCCCTCTCCTTCAAGTCGTTCATGTTTGGCTTTGAAGGTTCCCAAATGTTTGAAGTCCTGCTCCACCGCCCATCTCGTATAACTCAATATTTCTGTAGACGATTCGTGTACGTAACAATCTTCAAATCCTCTCCATCTGTAAGCCTGTACAATAAATACTACATCAAAGGTGTTTCAACGGGGACTCAATACAGATACCGAAAGCCTAAATCCTATGCGAACCTCACGAGAATATGGGGCCGTCGAGCTCGATACTTTGATTTAGAGCGGCGCTGAGACCCGACCTCCGTGTTTCAGGACGAGACTCGAATATGAGATACCCTGGCGCATTTGCCGTACCAGTTGACGACCGCCATGTATGTGACCGGCAGCGCGCTCTCAAGCGTCATCAAAGCACCTCCGTCGCTGACCAGACCAGACTCCCGTCCTCAGTTGTTTTGGTAACCTTGAGATCTATTAATGCCTTCGCAATTCTCGCTCATCCGTCCAGGTACTGCTATCAGCAGCACTGTTCCCCCATTTCTCTTGATTGCAACTCTTTTGTTTTACCCATCCCCCAAAAGTTCTTCTGTAGCAATACTTGTTCTCGCCCACAAAGCGTGGTACATATGCATCGGTACGATAGCATCCACACTCGATATCGCGCTCATGCTATGCAAGCCGGGCCCAATTTTATACAGTGCGGTCTGTTGGACGAAAATAATAAGGGAGGACAACAAGATAGATTAAGATAAGTAATATACAAGTGGCGCAACGTAGTTAATAATACAA